>JAJPUD010006774.1:0-26689 GCA_023553655.1 Myrmecobius fasciatus
CTTGTCAAAGTCATTCCTAAAATATACCAGAACTGAAGATAATTCCCCATATGTGGTCTGACTAGGGCTGAGTACAGAGGGACTCTAACCTGCCCAGTCTGGACAGTATGCTTGTCTTTATGAAGCACAAGATTATATGGCTCTGGATCCTATGGTGTACTAGTAGGATTTCTGAGCTAAATAATGGAAGTTATTGCCGCAAAGGAACTGTTAATGTATAAGGATCTAATTGTCTCAGACAATTAGTGAAACTTAGTAAAATTACTTTTAATGAAAAGGTATAGGTTCAAAATCATTTGTGCATTTCACAAAGCAAAGTACAAATAATTGCAGTCTGCTTTCCCATGCAGTTCTTCCTACTCGTCTACTCTAATTGTAGCTTTCTGGTAGTTTGGTTTCCATAGTCACTCCATTGGCCCTTCATTGTACTGAGCTTATCCACAGCCGGGAAATTATCCCTAATGAGTTTGATAATATGATCACTAGTCTGCTGAAAGTGCAACCGAGTTATTTCACACATGCCATTGATTGCTATCATAGGATGTCAAGAGTCCTGTTTCCTAAAATTGTCTTTCAGATTCACACAATGAACAAGAAAGTATGCTAACAGCTATTCTATCTCCATTTAAAGAAACGTTTATCGAATCCAGCTGGTTTCAAGAGCTTCAGATTGCAAGTAGAAGAGGGTAGAAAGTAGGGCTTTTGTAATTTTGAGGTGCTTCAGAAATCTATAGTGTCACTATGACTTCAAATCCCAACTCTCATACATATGGCAAGTCACTGAAATTCTCAGTGCCCAAGCTAATTCTGTGAGACATGTTCCCAGACTAGATTAGTGGAGGGAGTTTCCACAACAGGGAGTTCCTCACGCTGATGACATTACACCTACCTCTTCACCCCAAAAAGGGCTGTGCTTAGTGATTTAACAATTAATATCTTTATCGATGAATTAAATCCACTATTTTAGCTTGCATTCTCTGATATTTATAATATTAAACTCTTAAACAGTGGGGTGAAAAAGTTGCTTTATATTCCAACAATGTAAACTAGGAGACCCATCTGCTAATTAATTTTTTTGTTTATACGCATGTTAACTAAGTCTAATTGTATATCAAAGAGTTTTGCCTTGATTAAGAATATTATTCTTGAAATGAAGATGTCATAATTTCACAAAGTTTTATATTTCTGGGAGTTCCCTGTATCAATAAAATCATCAATCCAGTCCCTCACCTAACTCTGAACATTAGCTGGTACAACAATCTGGAGCAGATTAATCTTTTACTGGGTCACCTGTCCTGTCACAGAAATGAGGCTTTTAGTTATTGTTTTTCCATCATTCTCAAAGAGAACCATGACATCAGGGATGTGATGCCATGACATGCAAGTGATTTGGATCAAAGTGAGAGAGGGCTGGGCGAGGTCACCTGCCACATTTTCTCCTCTGGAACTATCTGGATCCAGTGGCAAGACATAGATCAGGATAACTAGAGATGGCCCTGGATGGGTGGGAGACCTTGGCCTTTTTAAGCTAAGGTCTTTAACTGGTCTCAAGTTTGAAGCAATGCCTATTGAATGCCCATTCCAAAAAATCCAACTCACTGGGGACTTTTAATAGAAAGAAATAGAAGGAAGTCTAGTTCTAGTGTAGATGTTCCCTATATTTTAAGCCCCTCTAGGCATTCCCTTTCCTAAATATCTTCCACTAGTTTTGCTTTGTTTTATTATCAAAGGCTATTTTCTTTAAGGTTATCACACTAAGAATACAAATTGAATCTATTTGGGACAAGGTAAAGCTTGAATTTTTTCTCCGAGTGTTAATTGTATATTTTGAATATGTGCTATGGATTGAAGTTAAATTTGTTATTTATTTTTTTTCTTTTCCTGGTGTGTTTTATTATAGATTTTTGAAATACAGTTTCCTAAGTTTTTTAGAGGGGGGCAGAGAAGAAAAAGACTAAAATCATGAAAAAAAAAAGAACCAGGAAGGGAGATACCTTTATAGAAGTATTTGTATGAATCACACACATGCACACACACACACACACACAGAGTTATATCTAATGTTTAATTATGGTATATTCCATATTCATATCAAAAAGTTTTGGATAGAGGAGAAGGCTTCTTAAGTTTGCAATGTATATGTTTCTAGAAGCATTCAGGCAAAGGCACTAAATTAGTAGCTCTATTCCTATCTCTCTTTTTTCTCTTACTATCATAATATTCCCTTTAACGTCATTTTTTCTTATGCATTTGTTTAGTTCCCACAATGACCCAATCACTATCTAATTTTTCTAAAATACCTTCTAGGTGTTGTATGGGGAGATAAGCTGCCATGGACCCTCCCCTAAATTACTGAGAAATTTCATTTCTTTTCTAGCTCGTATTCATTACCTCTGCAATGCTATCAGTTTCAGAAAAGCCAAGATCATAGTAGATCCCTCACAGATAGGTAAGCCCCACAGGAATAAAAATTCTTTAACAAAATTGACCTTGCAGGACTAGAAATCTACTTCCGTATGGGCCCCTTTCCCCCTTCAGCTTCCTTGAACCTCTCATCAGCAGATCTCTGAGCCCAACTCAGTTACAGAATTGTCCTTCTGCTGCTTGTGCTGTCCCAAAGCTGGGCCAAAACTGAAAATATCTCCCATTAGAGGTGAAAGGCTCCTTTGCCAACATATTCAGCCTTGAATATTCAACACATCATCAGAGATTGTAGCAGCATTAAATGATAGAAAAGCAAGTTTGCTTTTTTCACATATCATCAAGAGTTTGTCCTTTTTGCTATGTACTGTTATGAGAGCTGAATGCAAAAATGATACTTTTTCAGTGGCTCTGTAATGTCACCAATATGGGTACTCCCTGTCCCAGTGCAGATGGCAGTCAATCTATGTCTGCCCATCTTGTGAAACTCTTGTCCACGTCTTCTCTTTCATCTGTCAATTAAAGTAGAGAGCCTTCCACTGCAATGCAGAGGAATTCAGTGTTGAATTGCTTATAGTTTGCTTGGGTTTAACTATTTTCCCTCCTATTTTTCTCTTTTTTTCAGATTGTCTTGGTCACAAGCCCATACCCACCTGCTGTTGCTACAATGAGTGGGAAGTCCCTGCTCTTAAAGGTCATTCTCCTGGGGGATGGTGGAGTCGGGAAAAGCTCCCTTATGAACCGTTACGTAACCAACAAATTCGACTCTCAGGCTTTCCACACTATAGGTGTAGAATTCCTAAACCGAGATTTAGAAGTCGATGGTCGCTTTGTGACCCTCCAGATCTGGGACACTGCAGGTCAGGAGCGTTTCAAGAGCCTACGAACACCATTCTACAGAGGAGCAGACTGCTGCCTCTTGACCTTTAGTGTGGATGACAGGCAGAGCTTTGAAAATCTTAGCAACTGGCAGAAAGAATTCATCTATTACGCAGATGTGAAAGACCCCGACCACTTCCCTTTTGTAGTCCTAGGGAACAAGGTAGACAAAGTTGAAAGACAAGTGACCACTGAAGAGGCAAAGGCTTGGTGTTTGGAGCATGGGGATTACCCCTACCTGGAAACAAGTGCCAAAGATGACACCAATGTCACGGTGGCCTTTGAAGAAGCAGTGAGGCAGGTCCTGGCAGTGGAGGAGCAGCTGGAGCATTGCTTGCTAGGCCATACCGTTGACCTGAACAGCAGCTCCAAAGCTGGATCTTCATGCTGTTAAGGCAACAGCTTCTAAGAAAAGTATACCCCAACATCGATTTGTCAATACTATAAGGAGAAATGATTTCCAGGCACTTACTTCTAAGAGTGTCCAGAAAAAGGGTAGTTAGATGTTATTGTTGACTGTCAATCAGAGCCTTTCAAATTGAAGTTGGGAGTTGAGAAGAAAAAGCTTTATGGGGAGCAAGCCAAATGTATTTGTGTGTGATTTCTGCTATTTCCCCTTCCCGCATATATCAACCAGGGCCTTCAAGGAAGATTTAGGTCTTGAGTGAATTAAGTAGTTTCACATTTGCAGTATTAACCCAGATCCCGCTGTGAAAATGAGGCTTTCAGCAACATGGAGTTGGAGAGCTATAGGTATCACTGAAAGTATCCACTTAATGAATTGAAAAGGGTTTCCATCAAACTCTTTGGAAAGTAGTTTCTTACATTTCTGCCAAAGGAAAGACATGAGTCTTGAGCTGTATTTCAACAAAAGTTGTGATGCTTTGTCAGGCTGGCATGACTGGGAATGCAGATTTGTAGCAATGTATGTTGCCTTGTCAAAACCCTTCTATATATTTTTCTCCTGCTCTGAGCCTTTCAAAGAATACCACCTCAATGCAAGACAGACTCATGCCACTGGGGACAGTATACTCCTTTTATTTGAAATGAATAGATTCTGTGCAAATATTCCAACCTTCTTTGGAGAAAAATGGTTGATCTGCCTTTACTTTGTACCCTTGCTGCATAGAGATGTTGCTTCTATGTCAGCTTTTCATCAGCTGAAGAGTTCTGCCTGATCTTCTTAATGATGAGTGTCTTTGGTCATGATTCACTTTTTGACCCAGGTGGTCCTTTTGACTACCAGAACAAGCTCATCCGGAAAGCCATTAGAAAGAAATGAGGGAACGAGTCTCCCTCACAAAGTTCTTTAGCTGCAGGTATTTGAAGATCTTTCCACATAGAAGAGGAAGCTCACTTGTCCTGCTGCTCCGAGAGGCAAAACTATAACCAAAGGGTAAAAGTTACAAGAAGCAGAACAACTGTTTTTGATGTGGGAGCTATCTACCAGTGGCCTGGACTGCCTTGGGAGGGCTTTGTAACGTCGAGGCATTCAAGCAGAGGCTGACTGATAACCTATCAGAGATGCTGTAGAAGGGATTCCTGTACTGAGTGAGAGGTTGAACTCCATCACCTCTCAGCTCTCTTCCAACTCAAAGTCCTCTGAGTCTATAATATGTTTCAGTGCCATGTAGTTACGGGTTTGTCATGGGCTGGCAGCTCAGGCCCCAGAGAGTGATGTGCTAATGTTTTAGTCTGCTTTGGTCTGAAAGTGATGCTTTAAAGTGGCTTGTCTTTAACAGCAACCGGTCGGTTAATTCGTTTTTGCTTTTGGACAATGGCAGGGAAAAGTCTTGAACTCTAAGTAATCTTAATGTGCCCTAATAAAAGCATTAGGAAAAGAAAATACAGAAGTACGAGAGGGCTTGACCAACTTTTGGTCACAGTGGCTGCTGGATCTAAACCACATTATTGAAATTTATAGTCTAGAACCTAGATTTTATTGATTGATCCATCTGTCTTATGTAGCTCTTGTTCTGTAAATGCGTACTCTCTTTGATAAATATCTAATCCCAAATGGTGAAATACTGGTAGAAACTACTAGTAAAGGGATATTTTTTTTCCTGAGAGCAACTTTCACAATTGTGGTAGTCACAAAAAAAAAAAAAAAGTTCACCTATGCAGAGAGGCTTACCTGGCCCAAAAGTCTAAAACTTCCCAAAACACAAAAATGGAATGAACTGACCACACCCAAATCTCCAGTTAAGGTATAGATCTGGCTCTATTACCCAGACTAGCCTTGACGTTGGATATCAGAATCAGAATCGGCCCTCTTTCCTTCCTCCCAGCTCTTAAATTTAGGCTCCTGTGTTGACTTTACCCACAGCCATCAATGCTGGTTTCCAAGTCATGTGATTGGACTGCAGCAGTGACATTAAGGTGGAAATGTTCAAATTGCTGTAATCAGAACTAGTCATTGTTAGTTATTTTTTGAAAAGTGCATGGGATATGGGATCCTCTTTCTAGTTGCATTCTGTTTATGATCGCTTGTCTTTGTAGATCTTAGGCCTTTATCAAGACCAACATGGACATACTCCCCAAAGGATTTGCTTTGATTATAGTGGCGTATGGTTTGTTGACTAAAAATCACGTAAATTTAATGTTCTTGGGCCTGCTTTCTACCCAAGACAAATGTTAATCATCTTGATGGATCGACTGAAGACTCATTTTTCTTTGCCGCAGCCATACTAATTTCCCTGCCAAGTCATTTCATGATCTCTTAATGAAGGTACTTAACTATGATTCAAGCAGTGGCATTCTGATGTGTAACACCCAGTGGGCTACTGATGTATAGTTTGGCTAATGTAAAGAAAGGCTAATTTAAGCCCCACAAACTGCAGAAAGGTCTAGTGATTGATGATATACCCCGGAATATTTAGTGTTGATGGTTTGGGATGGTTTTTTTTTCTGTTTTGGCTTTTTTGCTTAAAGAACACGAGATTGTTTTTTTAATGAGACATTCCTCATTAGAACTGCGTATAGGGTGTTGATTGTTGTTTTTTAATGGTCCTTTAAAATGTCACACCAAATTTTTATTTAGTTCATTTTTCTGTATTAGAAGAAAATTCCAGGGGCCTCAAAATTCAATTTGTGCCTGCCTTGGCCATCTCACTTTTGCCCTATGGCAATCCACACTCCTTGTTGCTGGTGCTGCTAAAAGTCTCAAGAATCGTGTTTCAGGTGTTTTGATTCAGCTATTAAAATTCATCTGTGTTAAAGTGAAATTGTGCAATCTTGTCTTTTTGTTACATTTGAAACAACCAAGGCTGTAACAGTAAACTTGTTCAAGTTTGGTTTTTTGAGCAGCAGGCAAGCCTAAGCAATGTCACCTTAACTTGAAAATCATAAATTTATACTTATCTAATCCAATCTCCTCATTTGACAGGAATGGAAACTGAAACCCCAAGAGGTTGGTTACTCTTATTCCAAAATCAAGATCATGTGGCTGGGATTTGAACTCAGGTCTTCTGACACCAAAGCCACTCTTTCCACTATACCGCACGGGACACATAGCTGCTTATGGGTCAGCCCATGGGAAATAAAACCAAAAAGGGGGATTTGAGATCTATTTTATGCTGTTTCCTAATCAATCAGTGGATGTGGATTGACAGCATGGTGTGGTGGAAAGAACATTATATTTGTTTCAAATCCTGCCTCTACAACTTACTAGCTCTATCATCCTGGGCAAGGCACCTAATTTTTCTGAGCCTCAGTTTCCTCAACTGTAAAATGAGAACTTTAGACTAGATGGTCTCTGAGATCTCTAATCTAAGAACCAAAGTTATGCTTCTCCTAGTCTTTATTATCATAGTGATAGCTAGTGAAATAGCTAGTACCAGTATTATTATCTCTACAGCTTAGGAAGCCTCTCCAAGAAGGTAAATCTCACTTAAGGTTATCCAGATACTGCTGAAACCAGGTTCCATTTTCTTGCTATATCACTAACCTAGTACACATTGATGGTATTTTTGATGGCATTTTGGTTCATACCTAGCAACCAATTAGAAAAATAAAGCGATATAGGCAAGACCAAACAAAAAACTTCACGTGGCCTTTGGCTGCTAGATTGGGAGTCAGAAGACCTGGCTTTAAATCTCAGCACTGCCATTTACTAACTGTGTGGCCTTGGATATATCAAATCGCCTCTTAAGGTCTACCTGTTCTCTAGAAAATGAGGGGGTTAGACTACATAACCTTTCCAAGGTTCATTCCAGCCCGAAATGTATGATTCTGCAATTTTGTGTCCTCTAAAGATAACTACATCAAAACACTTTGTACTTTGCTAGTGACTTTTAAAATTATATCCCACCTCCCTTCAGGACACAAATCCCAATACAGCAGATAATTTAGCCACACTACAGTCTTCCTATCAAAGTCTTCTATCTTCTTGGCAATTGAAACCCCATAGAAGACCCGATTCTGCCAACAAGAGCAGTTTCCAATGTAATCTTCTTTGCAAGTGAGAGTTAACTCTTGAGTTAGTGGTGCCTAATGAATCAAGGGAGCTGGGGATTCCAAGAGGCAGCAATGAGGAATGTTTAGATCAATCCCAATTTCTTAGATCAAAATAAATTTTAACAAGACATAAAAAATGTTTGTTCATTCCTCCTATTTGGATCCTAAATATGGATGTCCTTTCTGAGAACATCTGTGGATAGCACAACTCCAGGGAACTTGGCGTCCATTCTTTGCGCAACTCTGATGCTGAGAGTGTCCTTGGCCTAGACAAACTTGGAATTGGAGCCATCGCAGAAATTCCTCTCTCATTTTTTACTTCTGGCTAAGGCTTAAGCCATCTTCTAGGAGTAAATATATAGAACCTAAAAGAGGCTTTCAAATGGTCAGAAACTGCCTAATTTACAAGGTTACCTGCTCTTCCTCAAAAGTTATTCCTGTTCACCACAGACTGGGGAACCTCTGTCCCTTCCAGTACCTCCATATTTCCTTCCTCCTTTCCATCGACTAGCACTCATTGGCCAGGCCTTCTAGGTTTATTGCTAACTGCTAACAACTTAGAGGAGGCTGGTCTCGGGAAAACCTTAAGTTTCTTTGTCAGATCAGAAATTTCCCTGTCTTCTTCTTGAAACCTCAAGTAAACCAGTATATATAAAAATAAAGCCTTAAAGGAGAAATTTTCTCTTGAATAACACAAAGGATGTGAGTATTTAACTGCGAAATTACAGCTGCATCCCTGTTCGGTTTCAGGATAATGGAAAGGACACTGGACTTGGAGTCAGCAAGAAATCTGGGTTTGAATACTGGAGTAGTCACTGAGATCCTGAGAATGTCACTCCATCACTTGGGTGATCTGTTTCCTTCTCTGCAAGATGAAGAAACTGGACTCATGGTCACTAAGGTCCCTTCCAGCATAAAAGATGTGATCACTTAAGACCATAGAAATCTCATACAATATCTTCCTTGCTGATGAGAACTTTTATTTTGCTTTATTTTGAAAACTATTTGAGGAGAAATCATTAAAAGTTGATATATAAAGTGGGGCCTAATGTTGAAATAGCAAAATCCCTAAACCCTCACCTCACTTAGCAGTTGCCCTTTGTGAAATTGTTCACTGGAGTTTTTCAGAAATAGGCCTTCTCACTGAAAAACAAAAATCAGTTTAAGCTCAGTCCTGTCTAAAGGTGGGTCCTATGAAATCAATAATCTTTTTTCAGTTTTGTGTTGTTGTTGTTGTTTTTCTCTAACGCAGAGTGGAGAACCAAAGTCCTAACCTGGATAACTGGGGAGTGGGCAGCTGAGGAAGACCCATTGCTTTTATTAAGAGAGCGATGGGGACTGGATCTGTGATTTCATAGGAATAGATGACTCTCAGGTGTGAAAACTTCCTCTTCCAAGGCAAGTTGCCATTACCTTCTTTGCAACTTAGAGTCTTAGTTGTCTAGAACAATGAAAAATTAAGTGAGTTGACCAAGAAATGTCTCCAAAGCAGGTCTTGAAACCAAGTCTTCCTTGATTCAGGGTCAGCTCTACCCATTACACCTCATTACCTCTCTTTATTAAGATTATCAGAATAATTCAAGTGGGCTTCATAGATTACCCGGAATAATTGAGATTAGCACCTGAGCTTTCTTCCCCTTTGCTGAAAAGTGACCTGAGGGGCAGCTAGATGGTATACCTGAGTTCAAATGGGACCTCAGACACTTAACACTTTCTAGTCGTGTGACCCTAGGCAAGTCACTTAACCCCAATTAATGCCAAAAACAGTTTTTAGAGTGATCTGTATTTACTGTAGAACATTTTAAATCCTAATAATAATACTAGTTAACATTTATGCCACACTTTTAAGATTTACAAAGCACTTTACATATATTATGTTATTTGAGCCTAACAGCAACACTGTGAGGTTGGTGCTATTATTAACCCAATTTTACAGATGAGGAAACTGAGGCTGAGAAAGGATAAATGACTCCAAGTCACCTAGCTTAGTAAATGTCTGAGTCAGGTTTTGAAGTTAGGTGTCCCTGCTTCATACCCCAACACACTCTCTGTACACCAGACATTTCAAACACAGCCTTCATGGGCCACATGCTTCTCACAAGTGAGATCAAAACATAACTGGAAAATATTTAACAAAATAAATTTAAAAAACACTAAAATATAGATAATATTACATTCTAAAATTAAATCAGCATGTGGGGCTCAGAAACTTCTGTACCATTTAATGGCCTCCCCTTCTATTTGAGATTAACCACTGTGCTCCTACACACTGTCTCCCTGATTGCCTCCAGCAAAAAACTAACTGCATTTGATACAGGAAAAAATTGCTCCATTTCACAGTATTGTTAGATTTGTTAGCTAAATTGTTCCATTTCATCAGCTATGCCCTAGCTTCTTAAACTGTGGCTCATGACTCCATATGGGGTCTCGTAACTGAATGTGGGGGTCATGAAATTCTGATTTCTCCTCAATAAATGTTTGATTTGTAGATCTATTTTGCCAGGGTCGTGCAAAAATTTCTTGGGCAAAAAGGGGTCGTGAGTGGAAAAAATTGAAGAAACCCTGCTCTATGCCAAAGGATGGGCGCTCGTTGTTTCCTTTGACCAAGTCAGAGGCCTGGCTTTTCTTATATTCTGATCTCTTTGTCTCCTCCTCCTCCTCCCTTTCCTTCTTTTCTTTTTCCTCCTCTTCCTCCTCCTCTGCTTCCTCCTCAAGGGTACAAATGGTGATAAGGAGAGAGACTAGCAACATTTGCTGAAAGAAAAATAAAATATCTTCTTCTGGAGACCCTTGTAGAAATTGGAAAGGAATGGCCTCATTGGGGGAGGAGGTGTCATGGTTTTCCAGGAAGAACATTAGCTTTCCCCTGGCTCAAGACAAGCCTTTATAGACCCATAGCAACTGCCACCATTCTCTTTGCATGTTTTCTAAAATGGCTTTGTCTGTTCAAAAGCAACCTGCCGAATGATAATGCCAGCAGATGACTCTGTTTAAGTGATGCTCTTTTGATAGCTGGATGTGAGTGTGTTTCAGCAATGTTAATGCCTTTCAGATTTGTGAATTATAGGCACTTATGTGTATAATGAGCCTTGCTTCAGAGCTTCTGATTTTTAACCAGACTCACAGCTTTATATTCTTTTTTATAATTGACAAAAAACATTTGGGCAGCACTACTCTAATGAAAGGAAATAGCCCTTAATTCAACATTGGCTTTATTGATTAAATTTTTTTTAAAAAAAATTTGAATCTTGGCTACAGGGTACATCTGTGGAGAGGCAGGAAGCAGTTTTATCTTTTGTCTTTGCCTATACCTTAGAAACAGCTTATTTAAACCCTGATCCAATGAATTACTCAATAGAGATTCTTGTATTTGATTGAAATGTGCTGACACTTTTTAAAACTTTTCCCATCCTTTCCTGGCTTGAAGCCCCATTGTCACCCATTCTTGAAAAAGCTAGGGAGAAATTGGATCAATACAGGGCCATCTTAGAGTATTAGGAAAAAGGAAGACTTAGGGGTGGAATTCAACAAAGGAGAAATGGGATATTTTCCATTTGCATCTTACACTCTTGGGCACAGACACGTTTATTTGTGTTGCTTTTCTGTGCTTATTTGGGGTAGATCAGAGAACTGATATCTAGATGCTGGGAAGATAGATAATGGTGAGAGGGGGGGAAACATCAATCCCTCAGTCGTTTTGTGGACGTCAAGTCATACAATCAGTTTGATTTTGGTGGCTGAAATTGAGGTTTCTAGAGTTGTGGAGACATAGCCCAAATGGTGGGGACTTTAAAGCTCTCACCCACAAGGGGGAAATGAGAGACCACAGAGTGGTTCAACCCTTAAATATGAACTCCAAATAGAAAAGTACATATTTCATTCTCTTCCTTCCTGAGTGATTTACTCCAACACTCCAGATCTAATGCACTCTATTTCATTTATTTTGAGTACAATGCTTAATAGATTTCAGCCTCGTTTTTATTTTTCTCCATTAAGGAGAGCTAGCTCGAACTAGTAGAAAAGGCACTGGGGAGGAGCTTTAAGAGATCCTAGCTCTAGCCAGGGCTCTGTCATTGATTTGCTATGTGATCTTGATTAAGAACTTTGCTTCATTTTCCTCCTCTGTAAAAAGATGGATTGAACTTGGGAATTCCCCAAAATCCCTTCCAGTTCTGATTCTGTGACTCTTTCAGCTTCATTTATAAATGTGCCCTACAGCTCAGAGTTTGTTTGTGACATATAAGTGCCCTGAAGAACGTCGAGTCATTACAACACAGCATCTTGTGGGTGATAGGCCAAAGTGATATCATAGCTAACATAAGCAAACTTTTGAGAAAATGTGTTTCTTGAGAAAACCTAACTGTGTGACCCAAGGCAAGTCATTTACCCTGTTTGCCTCTTCTATAAAATGAGCTGGAGAAGGAAATGGTAAGCTACTTGGGTATCTTTGCCAAGAAAACCTCAAATGGGATAACTAAGAGTCAGGTGAAATGACTGACCCGCAACAAAAATGTTGACAACAAAACATCAGCACTTTGAGAATAGGAATTGTTTCATTTCTGTCTTTGTGTCCCGAGTGATTAACAAAGTATCTGACACACTCAGCATTTAACCTGTTAAATAATGAAGACTTCATTTAAGGATGTTGCCCCATAAAAGGAAGAATTATCCTTACTAGCATCACATCTGGGACCATGGTGTCTCCTTGACCAAATATAACAGTACCCTTGTAACTGGCAGCCTGTTCACATAAAAGCTGACTGAGTCATGGCAAACACACACACACACACACACACACACACACACAAACACACCCTTGAAAAGGGAGAGCAAACAGGTCTAGAAAAAGTCCAAGCTGATGATGGTTAGATGTGTACACAGCCTCATTCCCTAGAGGGAAGGCTGGGAGACTCCAGGATCCCTTAGGTCATCCATGGGACTCCAGGAAAAGCAGTATCCAAAGCCAGACTTAGAAGTCAGAGTTTCTGGGCCAAGAGGGAGGGGTTCTGAGATAAGGGATAAGGGAGAGGCTGAAATGCAGCCAAAAAAAAGAGTCCTGTATTAGGACTATAAGTGCTGGGGGTTAAACGTTTCCCTTTTCCTGAGGGGCCCTCCTACCACAGAGTAGAATTATAAACCTGCAAGTAGGTAAACCCTGTGACTAAGGTACCCCATTTTCAAGTGAGCCTTCCTGACTGTATAACCATAGGAAAACCCTTGTATTTCTCATCTGGAAAATGGATATAATAATATAGGCAAATCCATTTGCTTCTCAGTGCCCCCCAAGGAACTCACTGAGACTAAAAAAGTACAAGACTTGCTGATCTGAAGAAGAGTAAAATCCCAGATTCAGACCCTCTCCCTGAAATACCCATAGGACATGTCTCACAGAAAGGTCATATATTATCATCCCTGTTTGATAGAGGAATATCTGTTCTGGGAAGCTCCCAGGACTAACATCCTTCACCAGAAAATATCTTTTTTACCTGTTGGGGTTTTTTTCCTCCCAACCCTAGCCATGGCTAAAATGAGTCCCAGGACTCAGTTGGCCCAGTTAGCAGGTATCCCAAAGGGTATCTAACCCAATTCAGATGTGAATAAGAATCCCTTCTCCGGCATTCTCAATTAGTCTAGTCTCTGTTTGAAGACTTCCAGAGAAAGGAAACTCCCTCCCTCCCAGGGTGGCTCCTTCCACTTGGGGAGAGCACTCATTAAGAGAAGCTACTACTATCGTTCTTGATGGACCAGACCTGGGAGACTTTTGATAGTGGATAGAATGCCAGTCCTGGAGTCAGAACGAGCAGAGTTTAAATCTAGCCTCAAAAGCTTACTAGTTGTGTGACCCTGGACAAGTCACACAATGCCCATTTGCCTCAGTTTCCTCATCTGGAAAATGGAGATAATACCAGCATCTGTCTCACAGGGTTGTGAAGATCAAATGAGTTAATATTTTTCAAGTGTTTAAAACTGTACCTAGCCCAGGGTAAGCCCTATATAAATGTTAGCAATTAAAGTCAGCTATATTCCCTATTATCTCAATCAAAGAAAGTGAGGTAACCCTTGAAGCACTTGAGCCTTATGCTATTTGATTAAGAGCTATTTCTTTTTGTTTCCATCCCCAAGTTCCCTTTTTATCGGTCATTTAAGAAAGAACTCTTGAAAAGTCTGGTTAAAACTCAGAGGTTCATTATAAGTAGCCATAATACTTGTAACATAAGCAGAGTTAAGTACCGTGAGGGATAACTTTTTTCCCTGACAGACATTGTTCTGGACTCCTTTGGCTCAGAGATACTTGGCAATTGATTATGGGAATTGCCAGTTAATTGATGCTTGGATAGTGGTTCGTTCATTAGCTTTAGTTCATTGGCACAAAGCCAAGGCTGCCAGTGGTTGTTCTTTCAACTGAGATGGATGGTTTACAAGTGCTGGACTAGCTGAGCTTAGAGTCTCCAAGAAGGATGGGGTTTTGTGTTGTCTTCTTGGAGCATTCTCTCACTATCTGTCTGCCAGAGCTTCCTGTTATTCCTTCCACCTCAGGACAATGGCTCTTTGGGAAGATAGCCCTGTGCTATCGCAATACCTTCTGGTCACCAAAGAAAAGAGGCATAAAATTTAGTTTACTGTTTAGACTCGGGCATGTTTCATAGTAAACCATATATGGAGCATAGAATTGGAGGTGTTGGACTGGAAGGGACTTTAAGAGGTGATCAAGTCCCATTTGACAAAAGTGAAATCTGAGGTCCGATGAATTGAAATGATTTGTCCAATGTCATACAAGTAGTAAGTACTTGGCAGATCTGGACTTTGAACCTGGGTCCTCTTTCCATTATTTCATCATATGTAGTGATCATTAACCAGAACAGACCAGTGCCTGGGTACCAAGAGATGACTCTCTCTTCCACTTCTTCACGTTATTTTGTTTTGTTTTTCCTTGAGTGTTGCTTTTGCTCTGTCACATCTGATTCTTTGTGACTCTCTTTGAGGTTTTCTTGGCAAAGATACTGGACTGGCTTGATATTTCCTTTTCAGTCCATTTTACAGATGAGGAAACTGAAGCAAACAGGGTGAAGTGACTTGTCCAGGGTAACACAGTGAGGAAGTGTTGGAGGGCAGATTTGAATTTACTTCCTGACTCCAGGCCCAATGCTCTATCCACTATGCCACCTTGCTGCCCCTTATCTTTGCATAGTGTGGATTAATAAAGAAACTCCCTCCTAAAGCTGCAGTGAGGATCAAATGGATCAGTATCTGTAAAGTGTTATACAAATGCTGACTATCAGTATTATGACTATTAGTAGTAGTAATAATAATAACAAATTAAAGTAAATTTACTCTTAACAGCTTAGGTCACATCCATACTCTTTCAGATATGTGATCTAGTTACATTTTAGAGGTGGAAAAGGTCAGAGAATTACATGTTTAGAATTGGAAGGAACCTCGAAGGTCATCTGATCTAACCTCCTTACTTTACAAATTAAGAAACTTAGGCCCAGGAGGGGAAAACAATTTGCCTAAAACTACAGTCTACTGAATCTTGATTGATAAGTGGAAAGAAAATGACAGTACCTTTTCTCTAGTTAAATCTTGTTTCTCTTATCTGGAAAATGGAATGAATTGCTAAATCTTGTCCTTTGGCTTAAGTCATATTTGCCTCCTTTTTCTATTGCTAGTGTGAACTAACAGCATTTATTTGAATTTGCTCCAACCATATTCAAACATGGGTTGGGTTTACTGATTATTACAATCTAATTGACCTATTCCAAAGACTTGGGGTGATAGTTTGGGAGAAGGGGTTTCCACTTCAATTCAGCCGGTCAACTTGCATTTATTAAGCATTTAGTTATATGCCAGGTACTGTGCCAAGTGCCAGAGTTTCAATTAGAAACCAAAATGAGAGACTCTCAAAGAGCTCCCAACTGAATGGGAAAGAGAAGAGGCAAACAACTATGGAGAACCAAGATGGAGAAAGGGAAAATTGGGAATAATCAGTAGAGGGAAGGCACCAGCATTCAGGGGGATCAGAAGAGTCTTTTGCAAAGATGTGAGGAGACCTTCCCCAGCTTTAACTTGGCTATATTTCCTTATAGAGCTGTCTAGCCCATACTTCCTGCTCCTCTGGCTTAATTACCGGGATTGCATTTCCCATCCTCCTGTCTGGTCTTGAGCTCACTAACTTACTCTCCCTCCCCTTCCTTCTTAACTGAAGGGTCCCCTCTAAACTCACTGCCAACTCACAGAGTCCCTGGGTTCAGACGCCATTTGTCCGGATCCTCTCACTGGGGGCAGCCAGGGGTCTTATCATTACCGTCTTCAGAGTACTACTGGACACAGCCAGACGTGTTCTTGAGAAGAAGAGTCAGGAGCCAGAGGAGCGGGAAAGAGAAGACAGATTTATTGCCAATCAGTTACATGTCCAGGAACTCCTCCCTGCCTCTCCGCCTGCCTCCTTTTATACCCTATAGCTCTCAGTGCCACGTATAGGTATAAAGAAATATAGCCAAGTTAAAGCTGGGGGGGGGGTCTCCTCAGATCTTCATGCTCACACCTGCACATTCACCACCAGTCAAGTTCTTCTCATGCGTGACTGCAAACACTCTGAGATCTCAGCAATGGTCAACGATCATTGTCTCAGTTTGATGGAAAACAGGCCCTGAGTACATGCACAGTGGAGTCTGTAAGTACCAACACCAATCCTGCTTGTACCCATTCTAGTCAATACTGTTATCCATCGACCTGATAAATTGACCCTGCACTAACCCAGCTTGGTATTTTCTCATTTTCTCAGACTTAAGTCTCAACAAGGCTTCAGCAAGGCCCTAACAGAACTCAAAAGTTAAAAAAAAAGAAAAAGAAATGGTAAAAAATGTTTTATGTGTAACTGGGGAAAATATTAAATAAGTAAATAAGAAAAATGGTACCAGGGAGGGAACCAACTCCAAATGGGAAAAAGAGAAAGTGAGAATTTGGAAGTTACAGACATGTAGAAGAAGCCAGCATGTTTGATTTCCAGCTTGCTTCCCTAGAGACTTCTGGGAATTTCTACTGGGGTGAATTCAGGCCCTCTTTCAGTTTGAGTTGACCTATCTCACTGGAGATTTCATTCACTTGGGCATTTTGTAGCATATTCTAATCTGCTTCACATCTCTAGTTTCCGTTTGCTGTGTATTAGGGCTATGCATGTACTTTTGAGCTAGGGATGTTCTCTGGCCTAGATATGATATAGCCATGCTGTCCCCGCAGTATTTTGTGGGGTGATACACTGTATAGTTTCATGTCTATTGCATGTATAACCTTATATATTTGTTTTCTGTTGTTTTCAACAGTACCATAAACTGGTTACCTGGGATGCCAAGAAAATCACCCTTGTTCGGTGATTTCTTGGTAATTTTAAAAATTTTACACTCAAATACAAAATGAGGGGGAAAATCATTGCCATGTATACAGCAGACCATGAGAGAGGATTCAATATAAAACAATAAATTTCCATTTCAAGAAAACCTATACAATAAAAATTACACATTGTTTTCAGAGCTGCCCAGCTTTTCCTTGCTCCCTTTTTATTCTGTTTTCCCCTTCCCCTCAAAGAAGACTACAATTAAGCGTGGATATATATACATGAATATCTATAAACATAGACATATGTACACATAAGACAATACTATGCTTTTTTTTCTCCTGTCTTTTGTTTCTCTGAAGGTGGATAGCAACTTTCTTCATAAATCCAAGCCTTTCAGTAATTTTCTAAATCAACTACTTCATCATTTCCTATACCATAACAATATTCCTTTCTGCAGCATCTTCCTTCATAGGATCTTTGAGGTGAATTTGGGTATTTATAATAGTCATAGTAACTGAGTTGCTCAAAGTTGTTCTTAGAGCAATACTCCTGTTACTGTATACAGTGTTCTCTTCGTTCTGCTCATTTCTCTCTTCATCATTTTATGGAGGTCTCTCCGTGCATTTCTAAAATCACTGAGCTTATCATTTGTTATAGCAGAGTAATACTCCATCATGAACATATGCCATAATTTGTTTAGCCATTCCCTAATTGACGGATATCCTCACAATTTCCAGTTTTTTGCCACTACAAAGAGAGCTGTTATAAATATTTTAGAACGTGTAGGTCCTTTTCCATTTTCCCTAATCATCTTGCAGCAGACCTAAAGTAGTAATTCCGGGTCAAAGGGAAGGATAGGCAGTTTAATACACCATTGTTGTTTTAAAGTAACAACATGAGGTAATCAGGTAGGACTGAGCACTGGACCTGGAGTCAGGGAGATCTGGGCTCAGATCCAGCCTCAGAGACTTCCTAGCAGTGTGACTCTGGATCAGTTACTTCACCTTTGTCTGCCTCAGTTTCCACAACTACAAAATGGGAGTAATAACAGCTTCTCCCTTCTGGGGTTGTTCTGAGGATCAAATGAGATAATAATATTTGTAAAGTTCTTTGCAAACCTTAAGAAACCTTTGCTAAGGAATGTTAGATATTAAAGCATTGCTATTTGTATTTTTGAAGTACAGCTAGTGATTTCAAGCTTTCCCCAAGTGATTTTTGCCAAGGGACTGCAAAGTTTCAGCTTGAAGAAGAATGTAACCCACATGTGGGACCTTTGGAGGAGAGAAGACATTTTTCATTATCTTCATGATGATATATACATTACCATTTGGGTGGGGGGGGCAAACTCCAAGCAGTGGAGAGAGGCAAACAGACTTTGAGAGCTGTAGATGTGTGCTGTTATTGTTTTCCTTTGTTCTCAAAGAGGACCATGACATCAAAGATGTGATGCCATGATCTCCAAGTGAATTGGATTTATGGAGAGGGAGGGCCGTTCGAGATCACTTGCCTCACTTTCCCCTCCAGAGCCATCTGAGTCCAGTGGCCAGATAAAGATCAGAACGACTGGAGATGGCCCTGGATGCAGTGGGAGGCCTTGGATTTTTTAAACTAAAGTCATCAACAGGTATATTCAACTTATTTAAGGGTAGGTAGCCCCCCACATACTTATACACAGCACCCACTCATCCAAATGCCCCTGCTTTTGAGCATGTCTCTCTAAGGAAGGACTTCAGGGGATCTCTGCTTAGATGAAATTGGGACCTCCCTTAAAAACCTTTGGTATTGGCTAAAAAATAAAATAGTGCATCAGTGGAATAGGTTAAGTTCACAAGACAAAATAGTCAAGGACTATATAGTAATCTGATGTTTGATAAATCCAAAGACCCCAGCTTCTGGGATTAGAAATCACTATTTGACAAAAATTGCTAGGAAACCTAGAAAACACTATGGCAGAAACTACGGCATTGATCAACATCTAACACCCTATACCAAGATAAGGTCAAAATGGGTTCATGGTTTAGACATAAAAGGTGATACTATAAACAAATTAAGAGAACAAGGGATAGACTACCTCTCAGATCTGTGGAGAAGGAAGGGATTTATGGCCAAAGAACTAGAAAACATTAGGAAATAAAATTGGGACCTCTTTCTTGATTTAATTTTGCTCCTAGCTAGAGAGACCATTCACCGTATATTTTCTGGTATATTTTAATCCACACAACTTCTCGGATTTCTACTTCCAATTTGCTTGCATAAATGAGTTTACTCTCTATTCCCTATTTGTAATGATCTTTTGTATAACTAGTATTGGATGTAAAGAAGTCAAACAGGATACTCTAAACTAAGGACTAGTGACCAGGGAAATAGTTTTTGGTTTTGAATCAAAATCATATCCCAATACCAGCAATATTCAAGAAGGCAGATAGATAGCATTGTAGTCCAATATCCCTCTCAGAAACTGGAAGAAAGAACACCCAAACTTGTCACCCTTCTATTGCTCCCCCTAAAGCAAGAATTTTTCTTGGAGAGGAGTGGACAAGATTCCAGAGATCTCCATCTAGATAACCCTTGCATACATAAAAAAAGGTATATACATACCTTATGTGGTTGTTTCCTTAGGGAACTGTTGGTTCCTAAGTTTCCATCATTTATCTATTGGAAGATGGGTTTTAGAGTGATATATTTCTATGCATCTTGGACATCAGTATTGAGAAAGATAATTGATGTGAAGATTTCCCCCATAGTCAGTACCTGCTCCATTTCTTCTAGTCATATTACTTTTTTTTTTTTTTTGCTCAAAGGCTTTTAAATTTTTTTGTGATCAAAATGGTCTATTTTATCTTTTATGGTAATCTCCCATATTTGATTATGAATTTCCTTCCTCCTTTCATTCTCTGAAATCTTCTAAATGCTCTAACTTTTAATATCTAATATTATATGTCTATTTGTAGCTTGTTGTGCCGCCTAGAATAAGTGACTTTTAGAAACCAAACTGCTTCATTAATTTTTTAGATAATTCTTATCAGCCAGAGAGTTCTTTCCACAGAAGTTTTTGTTCTTGGGTTTACCCAACTCTTGACACATTGATTATTCCTGGGTGTTATCTACTTTTCTATTTTGTAACTAGTATCAAATACTTCTAGTGATTGTTGTTTTTTTTTCAGCCCCCCAAAAGTAGAATTATCTAATGCTTTTTTTTAACAAAATAAGAAAAAAATAGAATAGAAAAAGAAAGACAGGAAAGGAAATTAAAAAAGAAACATTGCCATATGCCCAGAAGAACAACAGGGAGGATTCAAAATATTATAAAAATAAATTTCCATTTCAAGAAAGCATATATATTAATAGAAGAGATTAATTCATGAATGTCCATCTTTCCTTTGCTTCCTTGTAGGTTATTATTTTGTTCTCCTCTGCATACTTTTAACTTTATTCTTTTTCCCCCTTTCTTCCCCCCCACCTTCCCCAAGAAGGCTACAGTTAAGCAGATACATACATACCCACATATATTCACGCACACACACAAACACACACACACACACACATATATATATATACACATACACATTTACTCATATGTAGACATACATTAAAACAATATTAATCTGGTTAACATAAATGTAGATTTCTCTCTTGATTGAATCTTTAAGTTTGGCTTTGTCTAAAATCAGTGATTACTAGCTCTACTTTTTTTTCTAATAATTTCTACCCCTGATCCTTGTAGTAGTATTTGTGTATATCTCTTAATTTCTGTCCTTGGGAACTCTTCTACTTTAATTCTACTCCTTAGCTTGCCTTGCTATTACTTAACCTCCCACTACCCATGGATTGCTCCCTTATCTTCTCCCCCTACCATTTCATTCCCTTTTCATCCCTTTCCCATTAATCTACACACCTTATCCCACTACCATGACTCTACACACCCTTCTGTACCCCACCTTATCCTTTATCCCTTACCCATTAATCTATACACCTTGTCCCACTGCCATAAATCTACACATGCTTCTGTATCCCACCTTATCCTATTCCCTCTCCCCTTATTTCTCTATAAATTTTGGAGGGTGCTATACTCTTCATGGTATATATGCAGTGTTGTTTAACACATTTCTGATGTGAGTAGGTTTTCAGAACTGTGAGTCCTCCTCCCCCTCTAATGCCTGTGTTTATTCTTCCTCTGCACCTCATTTGTGTAACATAATTATTATTCTTACCTTTTCCTAGGCAATTTTGCTTTCTGGAGTCAGATTATACTCCACTCTGCCCCCAATCTTTCTTTTGAGCTACCCTATTATTAATGTCAATCTTAAACATATGGTATACATTTCCATGTAAAAAAAATACAAACAACTTGTCCATGTTAAGTTCCTTGAAATTAATCTTTGATATTGGCTCTTACATGTTAAATTTTCTATTAAGTTTGGGTTTGCTTGAGACAAAGTCCTGAAAATCTGCCAGTTTGTGGAATGTCCATTTTTTGTTATTCAATATTATGGATAATTTTGCTGGATATGATATTTGTGGCTGCAGGCCTACTTCTCTTGAGTACTGGTACATATGATTCCAGGAACTCTGGTTATTTATTATGGCTATGGATAAATCTTGTACAATTCTAATTGTAGTACCAGGATATTTGAATTGTTTTTTTCTTGTTTCTTGCAAAATTTTCTCTTTGGGAGATTTGAAATTTGGCAATAATATTCCTCTGTGTTTTCTATAAAGGATCTCTTTGAAGTAGTTATTGGTGGATTTTTTCTATTTCTACTTTCCCCTCATGTTCTATCACTCTAGGACATTTTTCTTAGATTATTTCTTGCATTATTGTGTCAAGGTTTGTTTTTGCTTAAAGCTTTCAGGTAGTCCAATTATTCTTATACTTTCTCTTCTTGATCTGTTCTCCAGATCTATTGTTTTTCTTATAAGATGTTTCACATTCTGCTCTATTCTTTCTTTCTTTATATTTTGTTTTGTTATTTCTTAGTTTCTTATAGCTTACAGCTTCACTGGCCTCCCCTTGCCTAATTGTAATTTTCAAAGAATTATTTTCTTCTTTAAGATTTTTTATCTCCTTTTCTAGTTGGTTAACTATTTTTTTTAATAATCTTCTTGTTTTTCTTGGATGGTTTTTATTTTTATATTTTACTTTTTCCTCAATTCCTCTCATTTGATTTTTAAAGTGGTTTTTTTTTTTTTAGTTCTTCTATAATTTTTCTCTGGGCAGGTAACCATTTAACATTAGTTTGGGGGGTAAAGGAGGTTTTTTCTTTTAAAACTTCACTGTCATCCTCTGAAGGTGACTCCTGGTTTTCCCCATTCCCATATTAAGTTTCTATGGTTGAATTCTTTCTTTGCCTGTTCATTGCTTCTTAAAAATAAGAACTATTAGTGAAAGCCCCTCTAATCCTGGGATGGGGGGAGAGTTGGTGCCTCTGACTTTACTTTACTAATACTTTCCCTTCTGACCTGGAAACTCCAAACCAAGACCCCCCCCTCCTGTAGGTGCCCACAGCCAGCCGTGTCCCTGCTCCCCCCGCCTGCTTCTGCACTCACCAGGTGTGCTGGTTCCTTCTCACCCAGGGCCCCTTCTCTGTAGCCCAGCTGAGCCCAGCGTTCCTGATCAGCAGAAGCTCCCTCAGTCTGCAGAGACTCAGACCCGGCACCCCACAGGCTGTCTCGGAGGTGAAAGTCCTCTGGTTTAGACTCCAGCCAAATTCAGCTCGCCCTAGGGCTCCTGACTGTTTCTGAGGAGCTAGCCTGAAGGTGTTTGCACTTCACACTAATTAATCCCGGGCCTGGGAGCTTTCTTGGGGTCTTCTTGGGTTATCCCGGGAGGACTCGAGTTCTGCCCCAAGTCTTCTTTCTTTTTCACCTCTCTGTGTTCTCCCTGAGGCACAAATTTGTTCTGTGTGTGGAGGAAATCTGGAGAGCTTGAAATTTACTGACCTACTCTGCCATCTTCCCAGAATCCTCGACCATTGCTTTTTAAAACAGTTTCAGACAGAGTGATAGAATATTGCCTTGGCTCCTGCTTTTTATTTTATCATTGCCCTGGGGAGGTTCTCAAAACATTTGTTCTCAAAAATGAATGGTTTTGTCAAGTTAAACAAAGTAGATTTTTGATAGTTTGCTGTACGCTAAATCTCTGGAGGCAGTGGGGTGCCCTATCGAGGTGCCACCCCAGAAAAAGAATCCTTCTTTATGGAAAGACAGATGAATATCACAAGAGGGCCATGGAGAAGCCCAGACTTCAGCATCCTCAGCAGCAAGGGAAGATGGATTTCTCCAAATAGAAGCAACTTCTTAGTATATCTACTTCACACTTGAGAGTCCACTTCTGAGAGGATGAGCAGAAACAGCAGCACTAGCCTGCCTTTGATCAGCCTGTGCTCCCACTTTCTCCTCCCTTCTTGAGCCAGGGTGAAAAGGGAATGATTGTTCCCCACTGTTTTGGAAAAGACTTCTTTTTTCAGGATATCATGAAGTCTTTGGGGCTTGGATTGTTAGGGACAAAGAAATACAGTCTGTGACACTTGACAGAAATCCCAAAGGGGGGGCAACTGGGGCAGGGGTGGATGAGGGTGGGCATTCCCACCTATATTTTCCCCTTGAATTCTGAAAATGATTTGGAAGGCAGAGAAGGCAGCCCAGTCCAGCAGCTTTTCCTTCTTTGAATCTTGGACCACGTGCATGTATTCCGTGGGCTTGAGCATATGTATTAATGTGTGTGTTTGTGTGCCTGAATGCTGTCACATGTAAAGCAGAAAGACAGGGCAGCGAGTCACAAGTTGGCAGGGCTAAAAAATCCAGTTTTGTTTTCCCATGGCCTCGCTGTGGGACGCCACCCCCATCCCCACCCTCAAGCCTAACCCCCTCTGTGCACCCTCATAATTCATCCGCCTACTGCTCCCAGTCCATCAGGTTCTGTCTTGACTGTGGCCTGCTCAGAGAGCTCAGTGTGTGCTGGATGAAGCCGAGGCTTCCACACGCTCACCCTGCAAGACTGTGACCGCCGTGTCCTGACCCTGAGGACTGTAAGCAAATGTTTCTGGTTTACACTGCTGCAGCAAATGTTTCTGGTTTACACTGCTGCATCTTGCTCTTTGGCTGAGCAAAGCACAAAGGAAGCTCTTTCAGTACAGAGAAAGGAGGGCTGGGATATGTGGGAGAACAGAGAACAAAGGGCTCTCTCTCTATGAAGAGTTTCTAAGAGCTTGGAAACTCCAGGCCTCCATCAGTCTCAGAGGACCGGGCCAAGTGCAGGGGGATGGACAACACGACTTCCCTGGGAACTGAGGGGAAAAGCCTCCTCCGATATTAGCACCCCGAATCAAGGCTCTCACAGACAGGGCCAAGCACCTAAAACTCCTTTCTTCTCACCACTCTGTCTTGAAGTGGCCCAAACACCTTGGCCCGTAAGATTTTTAGTTGCAGGTTCGATGCAAACTCCTTCAAAAGGAAGGTCCTCAACCGGAGTCTGTCCTGCCTTGCCCCGATTTCCCTTGATTCATTGATAGATCCATTCCACTCCTATCATGTTCTTGCCCAACTGGGCCATGGAAGCCTTAGGCCAAGGTGCTAGAAAAGAAAGGTGATGGTGGGAGCCAGAGCTTTGGACAAAGTCTACCAAAAATGGGAAAAGGCCATCCTCGGTTGGGGGCGAGGCCAGAGGAGGAATACCAGTGTCAAGAGTTTTTGCCTTAACTAGATGTGTGAGGCAAGCTCAGCCAACAGTTCGTGTAAGCTAAGGACGCTTGGTCCGGTTTGTTGTGGCCGGGCCAGAACTCTCGTTGTGGAACCATGTGCCCCCTCCCCCTGCTTGCCACCCAAAAAAAGCCATTCCACGGGCTTGCTCCACGGTAAAGACACAATGGGATCGTTCATCGGCTACTGTCCAGAACAAAACTCTTCACTCAGACAACTTCATTTGATTGAGAATAATTGTAATTTATTTTCTTTAATTTTATAAAATTCATCTTGTAAGAAGGCTCTAAACATTTTATCCTTTATATATGTTAAAGTTGAAATTTTAAATCAGCAATGAAGAAGATACTTTCAGTTGATTAAATACTGTGTGGGGGTGTATAAATGTGTGTGGGGGTGTATACATATGAGGGAAGTTGAGGAAAGGTTGGTTATTAAGTTAAATCAAAAGAAAACTCAAGGCCTAGACTACTTTTACTTTCCTTATCTTGATTGGTTTCTTACTAAATCTTTTCCCTCCCCTCCCCCACACAGCTTGTCTAATCTTGTCTGAAGAAATATTTTGTCCTTTTAAAGAGATCTCCTATATCCATAAATGCTGCCGAAGCTACTTTGGAACAAAAAAAAAAAAAAAAAGAAGGAAGAAATCTCGCATTGAGAGAGCTACAGTCCTGCATCAAAAACCCCAAATCCAAGTGGATCAAGAAAGGGAGAAGGGCCCAATATGCCCGAGCTGGCCACCCCACTTCCAGATGCTTTTCTCTTCCACCCTTTTGCCTTTAGAAAGGTACTTCCTGTGACTTTCACGAGGGAGAGTCCACCCTTCTGTTAAGCCATCTTTTTCTCTTCCCCTTTTCCTTCTTCCTCCCTCTCTCAAACACCTTAGGACAGTACTAAATCACATCTTCCCTCCCTAGCTAGAAAGAACGAACCAAGTCGGTTCTGCAAATGGGCGTTGGCTTTGCACACTGCAGAAGGGCAGCTTAGCAATGCTCCTACCCAAAAGCCCTGCCTGTAGCCTTCCCTTTTGCACAGAGATGGCCATATTTCAGTAGTACTCGGGATGTTCTGTCCCCTTTCCCATAAAAGAAAAACCCCCTTAATCGTCAAACAATTATTCTGCAGCTCTTTCAGGCGAAGGTCAGAATTGTAAAGAACAAGGAAAAAAATGGGAAATGTGACATTTCCTCTGCTCAGAAACAAATCAAGATCTTCAAGCCACTGACGGGTTACTGAACACACACCATCCCAGGGAAAGAGCACCATTGTGAAGGTATGACCAAGTAGGGCGTCGCACAAGGCTGGTTAATGGGCCAAGGGGTGGGGGTGGGGAGGCGTGCAGAGGCACGGAATCCAAAGAGTCAACCTGGGTCTATAAGAGGGACATCTTAGGTTACACCATCAGTCCATTGCTCTCTTTGGATCACTCTCTCTCATGCAAACTGGCGTTCCTCTCTTACCCCTTGGAAACTACAGGGTTGTCTTGGGAGCTATTCTATAATCACGGTTGTTTAGCGATAAGAGGCTAAGAGCTTAAAGTTGCTGGTTCCCCAGCAGTGTGCAAGGCCGAGGGTCCCCTCGTCTACACAGATGCCGTAAGTGGGGTGGGATGAGTTAAGGCTTAAATATTCTATCATCCTAGGGTCAATGCTCTCCTTTCATGGCTGAAAGGTCCTTGCTCTGACCCTCTTCTCCCAGCTGCGGTAGGCAGATTTGAGCAGATTTTCATGTTTACAGGGGCAATCCTCCCTTCTCAAATGGTAGTAAGAAGAGGAGAGAGTGCTCCATTATCTTGAACAAGGAGATCACTAGCCCCTATATAGGGTGATGAGAAAGTGATCTCTCTCTCTCTCTCTCTCTCTCTCTCTCTCTCTCTCTCTCTCTCTCTCTCTCTCTCTC
>JAJPUD010006774.1:26699-42559 GCA_023553655.1 Myrmecobius fasciatus
CTCTCTCTCTCTCTCTCTCTCTCTCTCTCTCTCTCTCTCTCTCTCTCCATCAATAGAAGGGCCTTGGTGATTCGAAGGCACCATCTGGTCCTTGGGAGATGCTTCAAAGTTGACCACTTCTTTGTGACAGGAAGTCCCTTTCTTTGCCATTTCCCATTTCTAGCAGGAAGAGTTGGAAAGCCCAATGCTTAAAAGAGGTACAGAAGGGAGAGGACAGAAAATGGCCTCCAGCATCGAGTCTCTCCTTTCTTGTTATACTTGTTGATTATGAGGAGGGCCAGTCAGCGCTGAAGGCAGAGAGTTAAGATGGGAGATGCCGCATTGCCTGGCTGTGTGGTTAGAGCCCGGCTGTTAGAGAAAGAAAGGGGACTGTGGGGAAGTGCAGGCCCAGACATTAGAACTTGGTGCCTCGGCCCATGAGTTTCAGGACAGCAAAGTTGTACGTGGCAGCAATCATGAAAGTGAGCTGTGAAAAGTTAAAAAGGAGAAAGAGAGAGAGAGAGAGAGAGAGAGAGAGAGAGAGAGAGAGAGAGAGAGAGAGAGAGAGAATGAATCATTGGGAAAACTCTCTGCTTTACCCAAAACAATGGGGCTTAGTCCTTCTTCCTGCAGATTTGGCTGGGATCCTTCTCTGAGTTGCTTCCTTTAAATGGCCTAGTCTCGTGTGTTCAAAGCACAGTAAAAAGAGCACTAGACTCGGAGCCGGGGCTTCTGACTAAGAGGCTCAGCTCCCTGCTGTGTTGGGAGTGCTTCAAGGGCCTCATGAAATGGCTCTACCTCTGGCCTAGTCCTGTGGTACAAGCCCTAACCCTGATACCATAGCTAGGGCTCGGTGACCCCCACTGGCCAGGGCCCACACATTCCCAGGGTGACAGACCGCTTCTTCTATACTGTGAACCTGGGAGCTCCCCCAGACCTCCCCCGCTTCCTCCACATCCTCTTTCTCAGTTCCCATCTGCTTTTCCTGACTCGATAGCACACAGGTCTCATTGTGTTCTAGCAGTGTCTTACTGGGGCCCCCAGCACTGTCTTCCTGCTTTCTGGCAGGTCATTACCCAAGCCAGTCCAGGACATTTGCCAAGATAATGCAAAGGCTTAACTCACCAGGGAAACCAGGGTGGCTGCAGCCCCGATGAAGGCCGCAATAAACAGGTGGAAGGTCATTTGGAACTGCAAGGAAACAACCAGCATTGAACGCCAGGAAAGCAGCACAAGGATGGTCTGGTGTCGGCTCTCATGTGCGTTCTGTATCCCCAACTACATGGGGACCTTTCTGAGGACATGCACTGAGCCTTCTTTGCTTTCCCCTGCAGAGCATCCTAGGGTGCCCAACGTTCTTCCCAGATCCCTTTGTGCTCCCAACCCAGCAGCTCTTGGACCACTCTGCAGTGCCCATGAGCCCACTGCCGGCCTCCCTGGGGATTACCCCTTTTTCTCCTTCCTCTGAGAATAGTACCTCTCTGTTTCCCAGCAGGGATTAAAAAGAAATTCTGAATTTTTTCTTAAAATAAAACAAAATCAGAACTCCTCAAAGAAAATTCGGGTTGGTTTTGCAAAACCTGTGAACAAAATCGCAGAGCAGAACAGCAGCGAGTTCCCTCGCTCCCCAAAGTGCTTCCTGTCTTTTCCCTGGTGCCATCTTGGCCACCGGGCCCCAGCCTCCCTTGAGGACGGTGATTGCTCCGGAGCAAGGGGACGGGGGGGGGGAGGAAAGGGAAATCAACTTAGCCCGAGCCTGGAGCGACTCAGATGAGCCCATGATGCCATTGCTGAGAACTCCCCGTGCTGACGGCCACAGGCGGGAGCCCTCGACGCCAGTAACCTTCACGGCCACTCACCTCTGCAGTTTTACAGATGGACAGAAGGTTGGAGCCACACACCTTTCCGGGGAAAGCGTTCCAGGGGAGGACACCTGAAGGAGGCAGACACGGGTCACGGTCCGTTCGATGGAGCTAAGGGACCCAGAGAAAGTCTCCTGCAGAACATCAGTGGGTGCCCTGCCCCACCGCAGATGTGAATGTGTGCCTCCAGGGAAGTCTCTAGGGCTTAGGGGCCTACTTGGCTGTGCAGACAGTAGCCAACTAGAAGTTGTCCTTCAGCGGTAAGAGCGGGCTAGAAAAGTCCCATTCTGTCCAAGGAAGCCCTACCCTAGAGGGAAAATCACTTGGGCTTCAATTTACTTGGGAAGGACACAAAAAAGATGACAAAGTTGCAGAAGTGAATCTGCCTTCTGGGGCTGTTTTAATCAGCCTTAAACCCGGGCAACCAAGTATCCCTGTCTCTCCTCATCTGGGCATCTGTTGCGTAAGCTTCCTAAGGAGAGGGACTATCTCGCTTTAGTATCTTAGACTGAGCAGATGGCAAATTAATACTGCTTAAAATGTGCTTTCTCTGGTTTCGTGGCAACCTGGTTTAGATAGAGTCAGATGGCCCATCCTCCTCCTCGCCCTTGGGAACCGGCTCACCCACCCACCCTGGGGTTTCGTCTTGACCGCCAGGCTCCGGTCTACCCGGTTCTACTTGCCATACATCCTGGCATCAGCACAGAGACTGCCTATGCTGGCTGAGGTCTTGCTGGGGAAGGCAATGGATTGGCAGGTTGTCCAGGTGTTGAAGTATATGTAGACGGGCACAGCAGAGCAGGCAAACACCAGCAGCCAGACAATTGTCAGGGCATAGGTGATGCCCACGAACTAGAAAAAAACAACCCAAATGACCGAGAAAGGGAGGTTACTGAGAAAGGGAGGTTACCGAGCAGAGGCACTCGCGAGCAGGCTCACGAGCCAGGAGATCCCTGAGTGGTGGCTGCCAGACACCAGAGATCTCCACCGACTGAAATGAAAGAAGGTATCAGTTATCTCCCTGGGGACCCTGGGTTAGACAGGTTTGTAAGTTAGTTCCTGGGCAGAGAAGGTACAAAAACCCCAAAGCAGGACCCGAAAGAAAGCCGTGCCCCATCTCTCTCCCACCTGAGGCCGAGCCTGGAAACCGTTTCCAGTCAGGAACCCCCCTGGTCCCCAAACAGAACCCAAAGCCAATTGCAGATCAAAGCTGGAGTTCACAGACAACTTTTCTGAGCCAAGCGCTGGAGGCTGGAGGGTAGCAGCTCCTTAGAGCATTGACGGACAAAGTGGGGACCACCCTTGGCCATGGAGAACATGGCCATCCCGGCCATGGAGAACATGGGTTCCATCCTTGGCCTTAGCAGGAGATTGTTACAGACTCTCAATACCGAGCAATCTAATCTAGTCCAACCCCTCTGAGGGCCTGTGAAACAGGCTGGGAGGTCAGAACTGCCCGGCTTCTGACACTCCCACTAATCCTTTCATCGCCACGACTCTTTCTTCAGTTAAATCGTGGGCACGTCAGCACGATAACAGGTGTGAAATTGAGCCACTCTTGGGCTCGTGCTTCATCGAGCCTCTCCGAGAAAATGGCTTCTTAGCCTAGGAGGAAAAAGAGCAAGCCAGCAGAAGACTCAGAAATGTCTTGCTTGAGCAATCACTTCTCAAGACCACCTTGTCCTTTTAGAAACTGATTTTGCCAGGGACCCGTGGGAAGAGGGGGCTGATGCAGCCCGGCACCGCGTTCTTCCGGACCCTCTTGCTTGGAGTGGCCGCCCTCCCAGTCCTTGACAACCGGGTCCCCGCAGAGGGCCCGCCGTCAGGCTGGAACGCGGCCACAAACTCACCCCCAAACTGTCCCCCACCCCTTGTTATTCCCAGAAAACCCTGATGATGATCACCTTGTCGGGATGTCCTAGCCATTTTCCCAAACAATGACACACCCTGTCCAAAGAGTGAGCTTGATGTTGGCCTCTGGAACCCCTCCCCTTCGGGCCCCCTGTTACCGTAGCGCTCAGGCCCTTGCCGCAGATGGTGGTCTTGTAGTCGCCAAAAATCTGTCGCACAGCACCAGTGGTGTAAAAGCCCTCAGCCAACAGGAGGGCCCCATAAAGGAAGAAGAAAGAGGCGGTGCCGTAAATGACATACTGGAAGGCGTGGATCCTGGAATAACAGACAGGGAAAGGATAGGGGAGGAAAAGGCTCATTATTTAGGGTCCGGCTCCTCCCATGTAAAGCCAGGTCCTTGGCGATGTGGAGCTGCTCTTCGGAAGGATCCACCTTTGCTCCCCCTCCCCAGCAGAAAGGGGAGAGAAAGACAATACGGCCAGGGCGGCAGCAGCAACCCCCCAGCTGCAGCCCACCGGCCATCCTCACTTAGCCTGTGTTTTCCAAGTGTCCGGGTGCTACTCCCCTTGTCCTAACCCTTTAGGGATGCTGCCTCAAAAGGAGACAGGACAGGAGGTGAGCTAGAGCTGAAGAAAGGGGATGGAAGGAGTAGGTAGGTGGCTAACTTGCTACAACATCACCAGAAAAGACCCAAGGGAAGCTTGGGGGAAATGAGATCCTTAGGCCTGGGCCTGAGCACAGCCAGGTGGTGAAGAGGGCATCAAAGGCAGCAGCCAACATGCCTCCCCTGAGCCCACCATACCTACCCTGATGGAAGGTCCAACTCAATTAATGCTGCCCACAGCTAGCAGAAGTTAGACAGAAAATATGGGAGCAAACGGAAGGTAGGCGGGCAGCCCATTCTTATCCGAGCTTGAGATTTCTTCCTCAGGAGGAGCTGGAAAGGTGGCAGCCCCTGGAGAGAAGACTCGGGGGATCTCGGCTTGCTGAGTGGCAAGTCCCTGATGGTCCAGCAGGGGCTAAATCTAACAGCCAGTTCCAGCCACAGTTGAGCTGGGGAGGAGGGGTGTGGAGCAGATCTGGAGGAAGGACAGAGGGAAGCTACTTACACATTCATGAGATACTCATAGTCTTGGTAGTTTTTGGAAAAGTAGGTTTCGATCAACTTCTCCGTGCCAGTCAGTGCTTCATGTCCACAGCCGCAGAACAGTGCCACCCCAAAGAAACACAGCCCTGTGGCCACCAGGGAAGCAAAGGGTGCCCCGACCATACATCTTGCACAGCACTCTAACAAACCTAGGAGAGAGGGGAGAAAAAGTTAAGGGTTTGGGGCAACTGTGATCACACTGCCAAACCAGCCCATCCTTTTGCTCATAAACTCTATTGAGGAGCTATGTCGAGTCCCCAGGCTAGATCCTGGAAATCCCAGACTCGGTCAAGAGACTGACTCCTGTTTTATCTCGGGCTGGAAAATAAGGTTGAGCCTTCTGCTGAGCACACCGAGCAGATGAAGAATTCGGGGAAGCTTGGGAAGACCCAAAACAAAGTAAATCGAACCCACGAAGCAAGATGCAAAACTTCAAATATATAAAGGAAAGCACTAAAAAAAGACATCACAGCTTAGCTCAACTGGCTGACCAATGGCTCCAGAAGACGAATGAAGAAACAGACCTCCCGTTGAACTGTAGACCCAGAATAAGACGAGAGAAGTGACGACTCCCCCCCCCAAAAAAAGCATCAATCGAATACTAAAAAAGGAAAGTATACCCAGAAAGACTCACAAGAAATCAAGATGAAGCTGGGGGAGATTCAGTCTGCTCAGCCTCTGGGTTCCCTTGGTTTCTTTTTCTACTCCAGGTATATCCTGCCCTCATAAAGCTTCCAGTCTAATTGGCGACTTCAAGTAGATCCCCAACAGTATAAGGTTCTATGTGAATGGTAGCTCTGAGTGAGTGACTCAGTCCCTTTGGGCTAAATGGAGGATGAATGGCTCGATCCCTTTGGGCTCAGTGGAGGAACTGTAATGTAAGCCGAGCCTAGAAGGGTGGGTGATAAAAAGTACTATCCATATTCCTGGATACTTGTTCTCACTGTGGCATAGAGCAGTAAAGAATGGAGGAAAGTTACTGAAGTTTCAGAGAGGGGACTCGTTTCATCCATTAACTCCCTACTGTGTGTCAGACACTGTGCTAGGTACCCAGAACCAAAAAGCAAACAGTCCCTGACTTTCAGAAGCTGCCACGGGGAGAGGGGACAGAGTTCAACCCAAGGGCCATCTTTCTTTCTTCTTCTTCTTCTTTTTTTTTTTTTTTGCTGAGGCAATTGAGGTTAAGTGACTTGCCCAGGGTCACACAGCTAGGGAATGTTAAGTGTCTGAGACCAGATTTGAACTCAGGTCCTCCTGATTTCAGGGCTGGTGCTCTATCCACTTGCTACCTAGCTCCAAGGGCCATCTTCACACTCAGTACATCCATCCCTCCTCACCATCACGCATGGTTGGCATGGATTAGGGAGTTGCATGAACCTGGAATGGCTTTACTCAGGATAATGTCTGTTCTCTTAGCTTAGGAATACCGGGGAAGTTCAAGGAAGTGGAGATGGCTACCGGGGGGAGAGTCGGCACTGGCCACCGTGAACAGGATATTGCTCTCTCCATGCCCAATGAGCTCTTTAAATTTTGCATGGCTGCTTTGTTCCTTGTACCCCGGCTTGGCCAATCTCAGCGGGCAACAGACCACACTGTGGTCCTGTCCAAGTGGCTATAAAGAGACTTTATAAGAAGGCAAGAAAGCATGAAAGCTTATCTGTGTTGAAGTAAACGTCCCAAACGAAGGGAAGCAGGTGGCTTGAAAAGGTCAACAGTCCCTGATGGGGCTAAGATTCCAAACCAAGTCCCAACCAGGGCTAGCATGTGTGTGTGACTCAATTCAGGAAAGAGCTTGCACCCTGCCACTGTCCTTGTCCTCCAGAGAGCTGCCAAAAAGAAGAGGTCAGATGGGGAACCAAATGGCTGGGAAAGTCGGGGACCCACAAAGTGCCCAGGGTCGGGGCCTACGATGGGCTTCCTCTTGACCGGACCCTAAAAGGCAGAAGAAAAGAACGTGACTGGCTGCTCCTTCTCCCTTTTTCTAAGGGGGGGATTCATCTAAACACCATTTTCCAGGTCATGGTTTTTAAAGGATTGGAGTCAAGAAGAGCAAAGTTCAGGACCTTGGAACTCAGATGCAGTATCCAGAATGAAGCTTGCCAGTCCTGTGGAGCCAAGAGGTGTTACCAATAGACTATAGAGGCAATTTTCTGTGTATCTGCTTTGCTCAACTGTAGGGGAGGGATGGGCAATGATGGAAGGACTCCGTGGTGAGTAGAGGGATAAGGATGCTTTTCATGACAACCACCAGCTTTATCTACACTGGCCCAAATAGGGCAGGCCCATCTGGTGAGAGCCAGTGGGGTCAAAGCTCTGTAGCCCACCCCAAACCTAGCACATTTGGCTCTGCATGTGTATGCTCCTCCAGATAGCTGGAAGACCTTCCTTTGGGATGCTCCTAGCCCCAGCAAAGGCCAAACTGGGGGTGGGGAAGGGGGCTGCTAGGCTTGCCAACTGCTTCTCTGGCCCCCCTCAATCCTGCATTTCCCTGGACCTCAAACACTTTAGCATACCTCTCTTGGTGCTTCATTTGCAGCTCAAAATGAAGGGAGAGAAAAAGCAGAAGTTTCAGGGGAAAAAAAAGCCTAAGGTCAAGGCTAAAATGAACAGGCCAAGAGAAATCTATTGCTTGTTAGTGAGAAACAGCTATTCAATAATATGGAAACCCGAGCAAGGATAGACGCAGTCTGGTCATTAGCACTGGGATCAGTACCAGGACCAGGGACAGCATCAGGAGCAGCTGACAAATGAACAGCAGTGTTTGCTCCGAGAGTGAGCCTTCTCAGAGCGCCCCACCAGCCGGTGTGCAGAGCCACGATCGGCGACTCTGGCTCTGGGGGCAAGCTGCCCAAAAGCACCCTGGGAAGCAACTGGAGAATTCATGTGCGGCATTTTTCTGAAATGATTAAGGCCAATCAGGTGGAGACAGAAGGCTCAATTACTCTACCAGCACATATGACAGCTCCTCACCCGGGCTCAGAAACAGAGCACACAAACAGCCCCAAGAGCCCTGCCCTAGTTAGGTCCCCAAACCCCAGAGCCCAAATGGGAATTGCCAGGAATACGGGCACTGGAATACAGATGGTGATTCTCGGTCCCCTTACAGCTAAAGTGGACATGGGCTGTCCTTGTGTACGCTTCTTAGATGAGATCCGACAGGCACAGCTCAATATTTACAGGGCGGAAGCTCAAATGTTCTGCTCATGTTTAGGACAGGCACATGTCCTCCATTTTAGAATCTTTTATAGTCAAGAACACTTTGGCCTTCAGAGCTTTCAGAAGAAACATTAGAAGATGTCTTATCCCCAGACACCTCAGAGCTATACAAGAAAATCTTTGGCTACTGATGTACTTCATGTATTATTATTCCCATTTTGCAGATGAGGATACATATAGGCTCACAAGGGTAAAGTGACTTCAAAAAGGTCATTCAGCCAAGGAGTTCCAGAGAGGGAATTTCCTGATTCCCAATGTCCCACACTGTCCGGCACATGGGAAGAGCTTGGGGCACAAAATGCCCTGACTTGAAGACGGGGACAATGATACCTGCCTTACCTACATCCCAATGTCAGTTGGGAAAAATCCTTTGCCAATTTTAGAGCCAGATTAAAACCCGTTACTCGCAAAACAACAACATTAGAAAAGATTCTGCCAAGAAGCCATGCAGAAAATCAATGAGGCATCTTGGCTCCCGCCCTCAAGGAGCTGATAGTCTTGGGAAGCCATTGTGGTTCAGTGGAAATAATGTTAGGCTTGGAGTCAGAAGACCCGGATTCAGAACCTAGCTCTGTACCCGCTACCAAGTCTGACTCGAGACAAGTCACTTCTAAGTTTCCTCATCTGGAAAATGAGAAGGTTGGACTTGGGGATCTCTGAGGTCCCTTCCAGCTTGAAGATTCGGTATTCTTGTGACCCTCTCTCTCCAGCTAGACTAAAACCTGTGAAGACATCAAAAGACACTGAAAGATGGTCAAAAAGATTCTGGGCGGCTCAGCGCTGGCTGGGGATCATTCTTGAGGAGCTCTCTAAGTTGGCTGGACCACTCGGTCCAATTCAAAGTAAGCCAACATTGGACCTGAAGAGCTTTCTCCTTGCAGTCCTGCACGGGGGGCTGCTGGTCACAGCTACGTCATTAGCTGGAGTTGCCAGGGGCTTGGAAAGCAGCCCTCAGACCCACACCAACCTGCAGGGACGGGGTTCCACACAAAGCTGTTGCCTTTACCAGAAGCTAACTTCCCGAGTCTTTGTTCCCCCCTCAGTGAATGGTGGAAGGACGAAAATCCAGCAATGATTTAAGAAAGCATCAGAGGATGGAAAGACAAGGACAGCAAAAAAAAAAAAGCCTGACATAATCGCTAGCCCATCTCTTTTATCTGACAAAAGGGGAGATCGAGGTGCCCGAAACAGCATGGTGGGATCCATTAAGAGAGAAGCAAGTCTCTGGTGTGGAACCCAGCCTGCTGCCTCCACCCAGGGCCAACCTCTCAGCCCTGCCCCTGTCAACAGAGCCCTCGCTGAGAGGGACTTATGGTAACTGACGGGTCCAAGATGCTAGAACATGTGGTACTGAGGACGGAAGAGGTTTGGTGGCTGGGTTCTAGGAGTGACATAACAAAACAGCAGGAAGAGGCAGAGATAAACAATGACCCTTGCTGCCAAGCTGAGCCCAGAAGGATAGAGCCTTATCTGGGAGCAGGCTTCCTTCCCCAGCCACGTCTTTGCTCCTTCCTCCTCTGCTGCCTTTGCACCTCACTCAGGCTCCATGGACCAAGAACTGAGACCTTCAAAGGCCGTTTACTGGGCGGGGATCGGGCCTGAGGAGAAAGTCTAGCAAGTACGGGAGGTTGGGGAAGGAGCTAGCTAGCTGAGGGGGCTTAGCCAAGTCCCTTCCTTTGGCTGGTGTCTTGTGTCTTCTTATCATCCATAGCACTGGAAGTTCTGCCACCTGATGCCCACTAGAGAGGGAAACCCATCTCCTTCTGGGCAGCAACATCTGGACCATTTGGCCATTCCTTGGAAAGCAGAAGGCAGAACGTGGTCCAGAGAAAGATCACTCAAACTCGTGTGCCCTGGCACTGCTGACCCTGGCCAATGCCTCTTTCCTCCTCCGGAGGGAGGGAAGGATGCACGCCATCCTTGGATCGGGCTCCAGTCCAATAGGTTCAGGTCCAAGGCCCAAGGCTCCACTCCCAGTCCCACCGTCCCCTGCCCCACAAAAGTCTTTCTGGCTGTCTATCCCTTTTCTCTAGTGCCTGCCTCAAGACTATAGTTGCAGGAAGTAAAAGGAATTGTCAAGAACATCCTTCTAGGTCACCGCCCTCATTCGGATGGGGAACCTTTAGCCCGGAGAGAGAGAGTGACCTGCCCAAGATGTCACAAGGTGGGAATTGGACCCAGGTCCTCTGCCTCTCATTCCAGGGCTCTTCCCATGCCATCGCTCCCTTCTAGGATGAGAATTCCCTCCTCCCCTCCTCCCCTCCTCCCCAGACTGCTCCTTCTGGTGCGTATCCCAGAGCTCAGTGCTCAGGAAACTTTGGTGGGCAGGAAGACAGAGGAGGGACAAAAAGGGCTCCCGATAGCGTAGGCTGCTGGGTCAGGAACAGAACGTGTTTGGTCCCTAGTTCCCTGATATCACTTGAGTAAACTCAGGGCTGCTGCTGGGGCTGTTTGTCCCCTGGTGGTCTGGGGTGTTGGGCTGAGCCCTGAGCCTTCAGACACTTCTGCTGAGGCGCCCCCCCCCACCATACACAAACTTCCTCCTCAGGGTAAACAGCAGCCCTTGGAGCGAAGCAGAAGATGTCTGGTTACCAGGGTAACAGCCAGTGTTCTCAGACAAGTCTTTAGTCTCAAAGGCTGGACTCCCAGAGCCAAAGTTTTGTCGCTCCAAAAGGAGCCATTAGTTACCAACAAAGGGAATCGGCTACTTCTCGGGGTCTCTTCTGCCCCATCATTCTCATCGGTCTCCCCCCAAAGGCCAGTCATCAGGCCCTTGCACCGATGTGGCTTTCTGAGGGGCCAGGACAGACACTATGTGGTAATTGTCAGGGCCACAGCCCCGAGGGCTGCTGGGAGGCATCTTCAGCTCAGTGGCTTCTCATATCTACCTGTACCACACAGATGGCAGAAGATGAATACGGCCCATCCTTGAGCTGGCTTCCAGGGCACTGTGCCCCTCCCTGTGGCCGCCCCCCCCATCTGCTGAAATCCAGAGCCAGTGCCTGGCTGGCTAGAAGCCACTGCATGTTGCCCTGTTCGACTCCCCTCCTCACCCTCATCCCTTCCATCTGGAGCCAGAGCCACTTGCCACTTCTCAGGCCCTCCTTTTCCCTGGCCCACAGGGCAAGTCCTGACATGAGCCCAGCATCCAACTGTCTCCAGCAGACCCCTGCCCAGACCGACCTCCCTCTGTCAACCACTTGTTTCTGACTTCGCGCCACCCAGGGTACTCTGAGACGCCATCTGGGAAGGGCTCATCAACCTCAGGATGGCAGAAGGCAAGCCTAGACGCAAGCCCTCGTGTGCTCGGAGAAGTTTTGAAAGAACTCCCCTTTTTGTGTAATACCCATCGTTACCAATATAATACCAATTGGGGCAGAGCCCAAGTTTGGGTGGCGTCTTAAGGTTGGCAAAGCACTTTGAAACAAACGATCTCTCTTGAAGCTCACAATAACCTTGGGAGAAAGGTGCCATTATTAGCTTCATTGTACAGAGGAGAAAACTAAGGCTCAAGGAAACTAAGGGACTTGTCCAAGAGGTCAGAAGTGGGATTTGAATCCAGGTCTTCCCCAACTCCAGCCTGATTTCCACCGCACCACACCACTGGAGCTGAAAGGGCCCCTACGGATCATCTAAGTCAATCCCTTCACTTTCCAGCCAGGGGAAGCCAAGGCTGAGATCAGAGGCAAGAAGGGAGCTTAGAAATGGGGACATCCAAACTTCCTTCACAGGAGATCGGGAAACCCAAATGGTGAGTGACAGAACTAGGGACTCCTGGCTCCCCTGTCGGCCCTCTTTCTGTTACACCCCATGACCCAAACGGGGCCTCTGAAACTAAGACTCTGTACACCAGAGAGAGTTCGATGGATGGAACACTAAGCCTGAAGTCAGGAAGGAACTCAAATCCAGTCTCAGACACTTACTAGCTGTGTGATCTTGGGCAAGTCACTTTTCTGCTACCTGCCTCAGTCTCCTCCCCTGTAAGATGGGGGAAATGAAAGCACGTACCTCCCCGAGGCTCTTGGGAGGCTCCATTTGTGAACAAGTACTTAGCCCAGGGCCTGTCACACGGGATACAACTGATAAACATTTGTTCCCATCCTGCGTTTCTACAGGAGCAGAGGCCACTCTCTGGCGGAGGACACCTTGGCCGCCAGCCACGCTGGGATGTCCCTGCTCAGGAGGGCACGTGCCAGAGGGCAGCACCCACAGAGCCGGCAGCAAAGCCTCCACTGCTTCATCTGCCACCCCATGAGGAGATGATGGGCCGTACTCTGTGACGAGGGAAGGGGACAAGGATGGGCCGGCACCACGAAGGTTTTAGAGTGATGGAGAACGAAGAAGATGAAGATAAAGGGCCATGAACAGAGGGAGGATGGCAAATCTGGCCTCCTTGGCCGGGGGGGCTCTCCCTGGGAGGCTGGTGGATCCTGGGAGGGGGTCCTGAAATGGGGAGTGATGGAGAAGCTTGCAGCCGGCACCCTGAGGGAAAGGAGTCACTAATATATACAGACTCCAGAGTTCTGCTCCCCAATGCCCAGAAACCCCTGCTCCGGTGGTAGAATTAAAAAGCCCCGAGGGCGCGCCCAGTGCCCTAAAGTTCCTGGCCAACTCACCCATGGCTCTGGGACTCTGGGCTCCCGCTGGGACTGGCTGCTCCTCTCCCCGTGGGTGCCTGGGTTCAGCAGGAGGAAGCGGGCTGCTCTCTGCTCCTTCCTCGCCGCTTACTTTTTCACTCTGAATATCTTTGTCCTCTTCTCCAGCAAAGAAAAGGGCTTTCTGATTGACAGCCAATCCCCTTAAAGGGACAGGCCTCCTTTCCTCCTCCTCTTCCTCCTCCCTCCTGCCCCCTCTCCTCCCCTCCCCCCCCACCCCGGGCTACTCCCTTCTCTTAGGACTTGCTGTGCCTTTGCCTCCCCCCCCCCCCGCCCCATCGATGCCAGATTTGATTTTTTTCCCCTTTTGTTGCTAGTGTGATTTCCCACTCTTCTTCGGGAACATCCCAAATCGTGGCCTTGGGGGTTGCCAGGAAGGAAATGGGAGCCAGCTGGCCAAAAGGAAGGGGGATGGCACGGGGGAGGGGGGAGCAGGTCAGGGTGGGGGTCCCAAGGACAAGAAGCACAGATGCCCTGAGACCAAGAGCCAACTGGAAGATAGTTGATTGCCTGGCTCCAAACCCAGCAATCACTTAACAAGTAAACACCTACTGTGTGCCAGGCGCCATGCCAGGTGCTGGGCAATGGGCAGAGCCTAGCCTCCAAGAGCTCACGCTCTAATGAAAGCCCTTACCCAGAGAGGAGGAGAAAGGAAAAAGGGGACCCCAATCAGCGTCTGAGAGAGGTGGACAGGAAGCAAATGGAGGAAACTAAGGAAGCCCCACAGGGCCCTCCGAGCCTTAATTAAGCACCAACTATGGCCAACACCGCCCAAGCCCTAGAGATGTGGACTCAGAAAGAATACAGCCCCTGCCCTCGAAGGGCTGACATTCTGGGGGGAGGGTAGCACTGGTGCCCAGGCGATCTGCCTGGCAGAGGGAGAGCTTGAACAATGGAAAGGCTCAGGAGGAGGCTCTAGGAGGTGAGAGGTGGCCCCTGAGCTAAGCTTTGAAAAGAACCGGGGGTACAAGGAAGCAAAGGAGACAAAAGAGAACTTGAAAGAGAAGGCACAAAGAAAGGAGAGAATGGGAGTCCGGGTACCAGGAACAGCGAGTCAGGGCAGAGTTTGTGAGCTGGGGCTCAGGGAAGAGACTATCCGGCTGTGACCTGGGAGCTAGACCCAAGTGTGGGAGGTGCCCAACTGGGGAAGGGGGATTTGGTCCTGGAGGCAATAGGGAGCCAGCAAAACATCTTGAGCAAGAGGTTGGCACTTGCTTTAGAAAAAGAAGCTTGGCACTTATTTGGGGAAGACAGACTAGAGAAGGGAGAGGCTGGAGGAAGGGAGGCTACTGCAGAGATCTGGGTGAGAAGCAGTGGGAGGCTGGGATAGAGCGGGAGCCCACAAGTGGAAAGAAGGGGATGGATCCCAAAGGGATCCTTGAAGGGAGAGGTGACGGTGCTTGGCAACAAACACACTCTGGCCCCAGAAGGTGAGGGGAGCTCCCGGAGAGGAGAGCTCAGTGGTCATCTCGGGAGTAGGTGAGCTCCCCTTTCATTTGGGAAGCCTCCTCCCTTGACCATTCCCAGAGGTGGCCAGGTACGTGCAGAGAGGCCGGCTGGGGACAGAGGGAGTCTGTTGGCCGGGCAGGGGAAGGCGGAGGCGGCGGGCGGCCGGGGTGCAAAGGGGCCATTCTCGGGCTCCCCCCTCCCCCCCCCATTACTGTTGCTCTGATCCCATGACCGCCCCGGGAAGTTCATACTGTTCTTCTTGCATTCCTTCTGGGTGTGGAATGAACTCTGGGGGCCGGGGTTGGGGCCAGCCTGGCACGGACCCACGCAGGCCACGTCCTTGAAACCGGACCCAGGCAGAAGGGGCCTTGGGGAGCAGCTGATCCACCCCTCTCCTTTGACAGAGGGAGAAATCAAGGTGCTTGGGAACCAAACACACACACTCGTGTTCTGGTTCTGCTCCCCACATCTCACACGGAGGCCAAAACCACGAAGCCCCTGAGTCATCCGCAAAAGGCACTGGGGCTGACGGGCCTCGGCCCAGGCCTCTAGTTACCAACCACATTCTACTGCTCGGGACAGAGTCCTGGGGTCCTGAGGCACTCCCATTCTCTCCTGGGGAGGGGGCAGGATGTAGCCTGCACAGGAGTGTAGAGACGGTGCTGGAGAAGCCTCCATTCAAATCCCGCCCTGCCTACCTGGGGCATCCTGGGTAGGTATAAGGTAACCTGTGATATGGATGGGGGGATGGCGGCTAGAAAGGGACAGGGCTCCCTAAAGCTGTGTCCAGACACGAGGGATCGTCCCTCGCTCTTTCTTATTCTGGAAGCTTATAAAGAGGGCAGAGATCAGCACACAGGGCTGGGGCGAGGCCTGCTTGGGAGAAGGGAAGTCCTGGACCCCCACTCATCAGCCACGTTTTCCCCTTCCCCATCGGCTCTCCCGCCCTACTCCCCCCCACCCTGTGCCTCCCGTCTCCAAAGGTCCCGCGGACACCAGGGGATGCCCCCAGCGTGCGCTCTGGATTTGGGACAAAAAGAGCCTCCCTCAGGCCCCGTGAGGGCAGGCCAATGGAACGCGGCCATGAGGGGCTCTGCCCGGCTTCCACACAGGGCTTCTCTCTGCCCCAACCACCTGAGATCCCTTTGGCAAGGCTCTCCAGCACCCAGCTGGGCTCCCCGGCACTCCCCAGGTATCCCTCCAGAGGGCAGTGCCAGCCTTCTCGGCAGCTGCTGGAGGCCTGGAGCAGTGGGTGCCTCTGGAACAATGGAGGCTTGTGTCACAAGTGGTAAACACTTTGCTTCATGCAAAGCTGGGGCCAACTGATAGGATCTGGGCACCCAGAACAGCAGCTGCCATTGGGGTACACGCCTCTTTTCTAAAGAGCTCTTTCCACTGCTACCCCGTGGGCAGCCCCAGCCCCTACTCGGGGCTCCCGGTGGGCCTGATCTCCCCACAGGGTCACAGGAGGCAGGCTCTCCTGGGCCACGGTGCCAGCGCATGCCCCAGTGGCTGTTGCCACAAGGACCCAGGAAAGACACTCAACCATTGTGAAGGCCAACAAAGCTAATGGGGGAACTTGGGTGGCAGACACAGAGCTGAAAGGGACCCTAGAGAGAATCAAGTCTAATCTCCTTTTGCAGAGAAGGAAACTGAGGCTCATAAAGTTTAAGTGACAAGCTCACACAAATTGTAAGTAGC
>JAJPUD010006774.1:48406-121375 GCA_023553655.1 Myrmecobius fasciatus
AATGAGAAAAGAGACAGGCAGAGACAGAGAGACAAAGACAGAGAGAGACAGATACAGAAATGAAAAAAGAGACAGAGACAGAGAGATAGTGAGAGACAGAAACAAGAGAAGAGAGAGACAAAGACAGAGAGAGACAGAGAGAGATACAGAAATGAGAAAAGAGACAGAGAGACAGTGAGACAGAGACAGATACAGAAATGAGAGAAGAGAGAGGCAGAGACAGACAGTGATACAGAAATGAGAGAAGAGACAGAGACAGAGAGAGACAGAAATGAGAGAATAGACAGAGAAAGAGAGCCAAAGAGAGAAACAGACAGACAAGAGGAGAGACAGAGACAGAGAGACAGGAGAGAAAAGAGAGACAGAAATAGAGACAGAGGGAGACAGAGACAGACAGAGAGAGGAGAAAAGGAAGAAGAAAGAACGAAGGAAAAAGAAGATGATAATGATAAAAAAAAAAAAAAACACCACAGCTCTTTTTAGTCCTGAGCCTCCTGCAAGCCAGCTCCGTTCTCCCAGCTTGGTTCTTTCTTTTTGGGGTGTCGGTGATTTGAACCCTGCCATTCTGGATCCTCCAGTTCACTAACCTTCTGGCCCAGCCTCTTTTCAGTGGTCCGGCTGGGGCTCTCTATGGAAAAGCCCACCAGTAACACTGGGGAAGCGCAAGCTCGGTGGATATCAGTCTGTCAGTACACCACTAATGTGGCAGCTAAGGAAGGCCTAGGGAAAAGATGGCCCTCCCACTGGCCTGCGCCTTGGCTGGGGCACTGTGCACTGAAATGTGGAGGAGAGTAGTGTGGGGAAGGGTCTGAATAGTCAATATCATGGAAGCAATGGACACACTAAGCCTAAAGGAGGGTGTGTGTGTGTGTGTGTGTGTGTGTGTGTGTGTGTGTGAGCGAAGGACATCACAGGGAAGTAGCATCAAACTTGTTCTGTTGGGCCTCATAGGGCAGGTCTGGGAGCACAGGAGGGGGGTTCAGAGAGGCAGACTATATGTTGGCAACTTCCTGGCAATCAGGGCCATCCTAAGGAGGAACGAGAAGGCATCGGGAGGTGGAGGCGAGAAGCTCTTTCCCAACATCTTTGAGCAAAGGTGTTGGCCATAAATGGGCTCTGGGGTATATACAACGATCCCATTTGACAGATGTGGTCACAGAGGCTCAACGTGACTTAGGGAGTGGCAAAACTCCCTAAGTCACTCCTAGCTGGCTGGGGCCAGTCCACCCTCTTACCACTGTCAGCCTTGCTGCTATAGCATCCTGAGAACAGATGTGCTAAGTGGAAGGGCAGTAGGAGCACAGTGGAGAAAGGGACTCTAGAAGCTGAGAACACGCCTGTGGATCTTCCCCATTCCAGCCACTTGCAGTGATGCTCCCGGTGCAAAGCTTACGCTATTAATATATAAAAAGCACATTGGGGGGGGGATTTGTAGGCAACAATATAGGGCCTCCACTTGTGGGGGAAGACACAGAGAGCTCAGATGTGGCTGTGGGGAAAGGAGCCGAGCAGATGTAAGAAAGCCCAGTGTGTTGAGGGAGGGGGAGGTAGTACAACCCCACCCCATCCCCTGGGGAGGCCCTTTTTCTTTTTCCGTCCCAAAAGTTCCTTTACAAGGCAAGAGACTACAAAAAGGTACTTTCCCGGGGCTTCCTTGACCGGCGGGCCTCCATCCGATCCCAACGAAGTCGGTAGATGAAGTTCCCACCGCTAGGCCATACCCTTTGGAAGAAGGCCGGAGGATGAGGTTGGATGCAGAAAGGCCTGGGGGACTCACACAGACTTAGCTTCCCAGAGGGGAGCTGATCAGGCACATGGCCCCTCCCTCCAGGGAGCCCTGTACATCCAGGAACCAACCATGTAGCCCCGGAGCCAACGGGCAACTGAGACTGTGACAAATGGGCAAGAACATCCTGGGTCAAGCTGAAAATGTGCAAGCTGGCGCAACGGAAGGTGTGTGGCCGAGGTACCAAGGTGGTCCTGGACAATCGGTGCTGAGGCTGGGGGATGGCAAGAGGCACAGCTATGACGGGCACAAGAAGTAAATGAGACACGTTGCCTTTCCTTGGCACTGTGAGTTACATGGACTGTGCAGCTAGAAAAGGAGGGCAGGGAGCTGACACTACCGGCTCCTTCTCTCGGTGGGCAATGAGGAGGCCAAGTCAGAAGGATTAGGCCGGTTTCTGCAAAGTGGAGCTCACCAGAGGACTGAGTTGCTTGCCTCTGGCATCGACTATAGGCTATAGAGGGAGGGAGAGGGACAGTTACATGGGCCGTCCGAGAGCTCCGATAGGATTGGAGGATTCTGTAGGCCCCTAGGATATGGGGTTGACCAGAGAACAAAGGGCAGTTGTGTCCACTATTTATGGTCTCGGGTCAAAGTAAGCCTGCCCCACATCTGACGTCTCGTTGGCTTGACCGAGGCTCTTGCGTGGCTTGAAAGTCCTATGACGTTTTATGTGAAGACCGAGGTCTACGTTACATTCTGATGTTCCCAGGGTCAAAACCCTGGAAAGAGCAAGACCCGGGTCAAATATCTGGTGGAACAAGGCCCTCACCGTCAGGGAGGCCACGCTGGCGGGTAGCATGGGCAGCTGTATCAACACGAGGCTGCTCTGTGCCCAGAGCACAAAACATCTTCCTGGCTGCTTCCCAGCCTCCCCTTCCCCTGTGGCTTCATCAGCTAGGTGGTAACATGGCACTGGAAGAGCTCGCTGCTTCTCAGACCCCTGTTCTCAGTTTCCAGACTTGGTCCTTACTGGCTATCCCACTTCCTTTGGCGCTTCTTGGAGGAGGCACCATATTGTCCTAGGTTTCGGGTGTGTCAGCCTCATTTTCCTCCCAAATACAGAAACGAGGCAGCCCACCTCTCCCCCCCACCCCAGGAGGCTTCCTGGTATTTGTTTGCGGGGTCAGCTTTTGTACCACTTGGATGTGTGAAGAGTGGGGTTCAAATCCTGCCACTAGGACCAAGAGCAAGTCAACTGCTGGCTCTGAGTCTCTGTATAATCCAGATAACAATACCTGAAACACATACTTGCTCAGGCCATTGCAAAAGCCACCTAAGAACCCAGGTGGGAGGTTCCTGGCACACCTTCGAGGGGTAAAGGTCAGCTCTTATTCATTTTCCTCCTGCTTCTCCAGACGCTCAGGGATCGATTTCTCGTCGTTGGTCTGGGTTTTCCAGGGCTTCCCGTCTCTTTCCATAACGGGCTGCTTCTCCAGCAGCACCCACTTAGCCTCTGCGGCCCGCAGAGGCTCCACTGCAGAAGGAAGGGTTCTCAGGTCGTTCCCAGAAGCCAGTGTAACTCAGCAATCAGCCGGTCAGTCTGCCCAGACTGGCACCCTTCTCTCTTTTTTCTCAACCTTCCCTCCCTTCGACTCCCTAGACTGGGAGCTCGGATCAGCCCAGCAGGGGTGGAAGTTGGCCCCAGACTTAGCGTGTCTCCTCACGTCTCCGGACACTACAGGACCCCCAGCTGGATGGAGGCATTCCCTCATTGGCGGAGGCAGAACAAGAACTAAGGAAACTGGGGTCAAAGGCTCAAAGAGCTGGTCCAAAGTCATACACTTGGCCCAAACACCCAGGGCGGTGCCACCTGCCACGGGACACAGCCGAGACCAGGTTCGAACAGGAGAAGGACTAGACCAGGTTCTAGGAAGCAAAGCTCAGGTTCGTTCTCCAAATGCTACTGAGTTGGCAAAGGGCAGGAAAATGGTGCCCGGATTTGGCCCAAGGGAGCTATTTGGACTGTGAGCCACAAGAGCAACATCAGATATCTGTATTTCTAAACCCGGAACTTCGAACCCAAGCAGAAGCTGGACCCTAGTCCCGGAACGTGTCCATGATGCCGTCCTTCCAACACAAATGCTCAAATGGCAGAGAGTGACGAAAGACAGAAGAAGGGGCTTTGGTGGGCACATCCATCATCCCGCTGCCCGCCCACTTGCCTGCTCCTAGATGGGTGCAACATGGTATCCCACCGTCAAATACTAGTAGCTTGAGGTAGAGCAGGGGAAATGGAAGCAGGACTGATGCCAGGTGGTGAAGCCGCCCGCGGCCTGCACAGGCCCAGACTTGTAGCTAATCCCCTGTTCTGGAAGCTCCACATGCCCAGTGAAATGGGGAGTTTCCCCCCCCCCAGAAACCCTCTGCTCTGGCTGCCTGATGGAGAAGCCAAGGCTGAAGGGAGGGGGATGCTGGGGGTCATGGACAGAGGCCAGTCAGGGATTCTTCTAGGTCATTCCCCCAAACCATCCCTCAGGAGGACCCGTCTGGCTTCCCTCCATCTCTCCAAGCAAGCTCTTCTGAACAGGATGTACCCATTATCCCCGGGAGGCAGGCCGGGGGATCTGGCAGCCGAGCTGGGGAGCAGCTGGGGTGCCCCCTAATCTCTGTTTTGGTGCCTGGAGACTTTATTAAGGAGGGGGGAGGAGGGAAAAGCCAAGGGAATTCATCAGAACCAGCCCACAGAAACGCTGAGAGGAGCAGCTCCCTAATCCTGGGGGGTGGAGGGGGAGGGGGGGACTGCTCTGCTCACCATGGCAACCAGCAGCCTCAGTCTGCCCTGCTGGGTATCTGGGCACCACTGAGGTGAGCTGCCCTGGCCTGGGGGCTTTCAGGACTGGGCAAATTAAAGTGGCCCCGGGGGAAAGGGAAGCCTGGAGGAGGGGGTCTGAGACTGGCAGGGGCAGGCCGGGGGAGGTGGCTGCAACCACTGTCAAGTGCAAACTCCCCACTGGTTCTCCACTGGCTGGCCTCCCTGGTCTCCGCTCTCCATTGGCCTCCCCGGTCTCCATTCCCCACTGGCCTCCCCCTTTTCCATTCCCCACTGGCCTCCCCCATCCCCCACTGGTCTCCCCAGTCTCCAATCCCCACTGGTCTCCCCGGTCTCCAATCCCCATTGGCCTCCCCCTTCTCCATTCCCCACTGGCCTCCCCAGTCTCTGTTCCCCACTGGTCTCCCTGGTCTCCACTCCCCATTGGCCTCCCCATTCTCTGTTCCCCACTGGCCTCCCCGGTCTCCGCTGGCCACTGGCCTTTAGTGAGATTTCACAGGAATTCTTCTGGCTGTGTGCGCACAACAGGCAGCCCAGAGCTGCCCAGAGTGGTTTTCTTCTTGTTTTTTCATTAAGCAGGAAGAGACATCAAGAACAACTTCCTGCACGTACTGTGACCAGGGGCCCCTCACCACCTCTCGGGAGCCCAGCCCTTTCTTGGATACAAAGACGTGTTCCCCAGGAAAAGCTCCCCCAGTCCCTGCCCATCCCCTTTGCCCAAAGACACCGACCCGAGTCCTGGGAGTGTCCCGTCTGCCTGTGCACAAAAGGACAGTGCCCTCTCTGGGCATACGGCCATCTGCCAGGCTGGGCACCCCTCCAGACTAAATCGGAGGAGGAGGAGGGCCCCATCTGCTTCTTCTTGGTCCGGCAGATCCTAAGCTGGCACCGGAAAAAGGCAGAGTGGGCTGGGGGCTGGGGGCTGGGGGCTGTGGAGATGCCCAGGGCACCAGCACACTGACTACCCAGATGCCCTCCGTGTGCTTCAGACACCCAACTTTCTCTCTCTGATGGAGGAGAAATCCTGAGGAACTTTATGAACAAGCATGGACAGTGACCTTGGGGTTCGGGAGAGGAGGTGGTGTGCCAGGTCCCAGCTTCCATTTTCAGTGCTCTGATGCCTGAAATCCCCCCATTAAAGCCTTCGGTGCTTTGGTCCCTGAAGAAAGGACAGGAGCCAGATCAAGTCCCACCTCAGAAACTTACGAGCTGTGACCCCATGAGTACGACCTTTAAGCTCTCAGCTTCAGTTTCCAAAGTGAAAGACAGTGATACTTATAGGGCCTTGTATAGGAAAGTTGAGGCACAAATGAGATTACATAGAAGGGACCTTGAAAACTTTTGCATGGCTCTAAAGAGTTATAGATAAATATTAACTGTTATTATTCGATTATGATAAAAGCAAAAAGATTATTGGAAGGTATCATACAAGACTGATCAGTCCTTTACACCTTAATATGAATTAATTTATCAAAACTGTTTTCAAGAGCCAGCAAAGAATGGGGGGGGGAGTACAAAGATGCTGAATGCTGGGAAAAGGCATAAAAAGGAGAGGCCGGGTTCACAAAAACTAAACCTATTCATCTTCACTGAAGGGCCGTGATTACCTGGTGAAAGGGGCATGGCCAACTTACATTCACTTAATCTTCAAGGACCCTTTGAGAAAGAGAGAAGCAATGAAAATAATCTTGCTTAGAATGTTTGTGGCAGCCCTTTTTGTAGTGGCTAGAAACTGGAAATCGAATAGATGCCCTTCAATTGGAGAATGGCTGAATAAATTATGGTATATGAATGTTATGGAATATTATTGTTCTGTAAGAAATGACCAGCAAGATGATTTCAGAGAGGCCTGGAGAGACTTGCATGAACTGATGCTGAGTGAAATGAGCAGAACCAGGAGATCATTATACACGGCAACAACAGTACTATATGACGATCAATTCTGATGGACATGGCTCTCTTCAACAATGAAATGTTTCAAACCACCTCCAATTGTTCACTGAAGAAAGCCATATACACCCAGAGAGAGGGATGTGAAATGTGGACCACAACATAACATTCTCCTACTCCTTGATTGATGTTTGCTTACATTGTGTTTCCTTTATCTGACATATCGTTTGTGTAGATAAGATTTTTCTTGCACAACAATGATAAGTTTGGAAATATGTATACATATATTCGATTCGCCAATATTTTAACATAATTAACATGTAGTGGATATCCTGCCATCTAGGGGAGGGGTGGGGAGTTGGGGGGAAAAATTTGTAACGGAAAGCTATGTAAGGGTTATTGTTGAAGAATTACCCACACATATGTTATGCAAATAAAATAAAAAAATAATTTTAAAAAAATAAAAAAAGAAAAAAGAAAAAAAAAGAAAATAATCTTGCTTTATCCTTTTGTTTGTTTAAAGGAAAGGTCGACATTTGTCAGAGTGAAGGAAAGCAGGGGAAAGATAAAAAAGACTGAGAAGTGGCCAATTAGATATTCCTAAAGCTAGGTCCTACCATGTTATTCCTCTGCTCATGAACCATCAGTGACTCCGTATTGCCTCTTGGATAAAATACAAACTACTTCATTCTGCATTGAAGTGCTTTATAATATGCTTATATATAGATATATATGTATACATATCTATCTCTATCTCTATACCTCTATCTCTATCTCTATATATTTTTCCCATTCCTGCCCCTAACCCCAAAGGAACATAAACTCTTTGAGTTCATTTTTGCCTCTGTATCATCAACACTCAGCCTAGTACATGGTAAGTGTCTAATAAATGCTTCTTTTCTCTCCTCATCCCTCCCTCTCTTTCCTTGAAACTGACAGGGAGCTGGGAAAATGCAAAGAGCCAAAGCACAACTCCAAATCAAGCCAGTAGCCAGCGATGCCACCGAAGGTCCTGCCCACACCTTAAATCTGGGCCTGCACCCCTCTAGAAGAGCCCATTCTCACACGGCCGCCACTTTCCCTTCAAATTCTGTACTGTAGGCGGAGCCAAGATGGCGAACTGCAGACAGCTTTCTCTGTGAACTCCTTTGGGACCTTCCCTCAAACCCAGACAAAGTGAGCCTTCGAACTGGTTTGTGAGTGAAGGCTCCACCAAACATTTGGACTACAACGCACTTCTATCAAAAATCTACCTGGAAAGAACTCCTGAGAAGGTTAGCCTCAGGGGAAATCGGCTGCTGGTCGCGATCAGACTCCAGCCGGGGCGGGGAAGTCAGGGCTGCGATAGAGGGCCGGATTTAAGGCACCCAGGAAGCCCCTGGGAGACGCCTGGGCCACTTTGCTCTGCTTGCAGGCAGGTGCTTTGACAGATCTGCCTTTGGTAAAGGGCGGATCTAGAGAAACTGAAAACGTGGTCTAGCCCCACCAGCCTCAGACCGGAAGTCAACTCGGCAAACTGCCCCAGGGCAAATACAAATCGTTGCAGTTTTCTCTGTTTTTGACCAATATCCCAACTTTAAACCATGAGCAAGAAGCAGAAGAGAGCTCTCACCATAGAAAGCTTTTACAGAGAAAAAATAGAACAGGCCCCAGATCCTGACATTATGAAAACAATCCCAGATGAAGCCACAAAGGCAGACTTAAGTTGGTCTCCCTTTCAGAAGGCTTACCTGGATGATTGCATTAAGAATCTCAAAAGAGAGCTAGAAGAAGAATGGGGAAATAAATTGAGAGCAGGGCAACAGAAATATCAAAAACTGGAAAATAGGACTGGTGAATTGGAAAAAGAAAACAGTTCATTGAAAAACAAAATTGGTGAATTGGAAAAAATCACCAACTCACTGGAAAATAAAAATGGTGAACTGAAAAACAAAATTGGTGAATTGGAAAAAGACAACAATTCACGGAAAAACAAAATTGGTGAATTGGAAAAAGACAACAATTCATTGAAAAATAAAATTGGCAAAATGGAAAAAGAATGCATTGAATCAAGAAACTCAATTGGCCAGCTACAAAAGGAGCTAAAAAAGATAACTGAAGGAAATAATACTTTAAAAATTAAAATTGAACAAATAGAAGTAAATGACTCAATAAGACTTCAAGAATCAGTTAAACAAAAACAAAAAAATGAAAAAATAGAAGAAAATATGAAATATCTCCTAGGAAAAACAACTGACTTGGAAAACAGATCCAGGAGAGACAATTTAAGGATTATCGGACTCCCGGAAAGCCACGATGAAAAAAAGAACCTGGATGCTATCTTCCAGGAAATCTTGAAAGAGAATTGCCCTGATGTTTTAGAATCAGAAGGCAAAATTGGCATCGAAAGAATTCACCAATCACCTCCAGAAAGAGACCCCAAAATTAAAACCCCAAGGAATATCGTGGCCAAATTTCAGGACTATCGCACCAAGGAAAAGATATTGCAAGCAGCTAGAAAGAAACAGTTCAAATACTGAGGAACTGTCATTAGAATTACACAGGATCTGTCATCTTCCACATTGAAGGATCGAAGGGCCTGGAACCAGATATTCCGAAAGGCAAAAGAACTTGGATTACAGCCAAGAATAAGTTATCCAGCTAGAATGAGCATCATCTTCCAGGGAAGAAGATGGTCATTCAATGATACAGGAGAATTTCACCTATTTCTAATGAAAAGACCTGATCTGAACAAAAAATTTGGCCTCCAAGTAGAGAACTCAAGAGAAGCATAAAAAGGTAAAAAGGAAGACTCTTGAGAACTATATTTCTACTATAGGTATCCTTTAAAGAATGGCAGTATAATTTGATTTTTCTTTGATAATAATGGAAAAGAAATTAGAGGTGGAAGGGATACCATACTGAAAAAGAAAAAGGGTGGGGGGAAAGGAGGCAAAATAAAGTAAAAATACAGGAGGTAAAATAAGGCAAAATCTCATAAAGAGACATAGAAGATCTAATATAATTGAGGGAAAGAAGGGAGGGTGATGAGTATTGTGTAAACCTTACTCTCATTAGATTGGACTCTAAGAGAGTATATCAGACACATTTGGCTTCAAAGAAAGGCCTGACCCTCCTTGTGGGAAGGTAGGAGGGGGGGAGAAAAGGAAAGGGATAAAATAATAGAAGGATTAGGGGAAAGGTATAAAAGGGAGGGAGGGACTCTAAAGGGAGGAGGATTATTGGTGGGAGGTGGTCATCAAGAGCAAATTCTGTACTGTAGCATTAAGGAGGCCTGCCATTTCATCATTATCCTCTAGCTTGACCCCAGAACAAGCCCATTTCTTGGGAACAGGGTCAGGAGAGCACCACAGGGGAAGCCAATCAGATTCCCATGACAATGAGAAATTAACAAAATTGATAGGTTTACTTACAGGGAGAGTGATGGGATTACTTTCTCCTGTCAATCCCCAAAGGGTTGATTGCCCAAATTGGAAAATAGTATGGCAGAAACTAGGCACTGACGCTCATCTAACACCCTATGCCAAGAGAACATCAAAATGAGTTCATTATTTAGATATAAAGGGTGATACTATAAGCAAATTAGGAGAGCAAGGGATAGTCGACCTCTCCGATCCGTAGAGAAGGAAGGAATTCATGGCCAAAGAAGAACTAGAGAACATCATGACATGCAAAATGGATCATTCTGATATTAAATCAAAAAAGTTTTGTACAAACAAAACCAATGCAGCCAAGAGTAGAAGGGAAGCAGAAAACTGAGAAAAAAAATTTACATCCAAGGGTTCTGATAAGGGCCTTATTTCTAAAATATATAGAGAATTGACTCACATTTATAAGAATACAAGCAATTCTTCAATGGATTAATGGTCAAAGGATATGTATGGACAATTTTCAGATGAAGAAATTAAAACCATTTCTAGTCTTATGAAAAATGCTCTAAATCACTATGAATCAGAGAAATGCAAATTCTGACAACTCTGAGGTACCACTACACACCTGTCAGATGGGCTAAAGTGACAGGAAAAGATAATGATGAATGTTGGAGGGGATGAGGGAAAACTGGAACATTAATGCATTGCTGGTAGAGTTGCGAACTGATCCAACCATTCTAGAGAGCAATATGGAACTATGCCCAAAGGGCTATCAAACTGTGCACACTCTTTGATCCAGCAGTGTCACTACTGAGCTTGTATCCTAAGGAGATCATAAAGGAGGGAAAGAGACCCACATGTGCAAAAATGTTTGCGGCAGCCCTTTTTGTAGTAGCTAGAAATTGGAAACTGAATGGATGCCCATCAATTGGAGAATGGCTGAATAAGTTATGGTATAAGAATGTTATGAAATATTATTGTTTTATAAGAAACAATTAGCAGGAGGATTTCAGAGAGGCCTGGAGAGACTTACGTGGACTGATGCTGAGTGAAATAAGCAGAACCAGGAGATCATTATACACGGCAACTATAAGATTATATGATGATCAATTCTGAAGGACATGGCTCTTTTCAATAAGGAGGAGATTTAGGCCAATTCCAATACACTGGTGATGGAGAGAGTCATCCACATCCAGAGAGAGTACTATGGGAACTGAATGTGGACCACAATATAGTATTTTCACCTTTTTTGGTTGTTTGCTGGCTTGTTTTTTTCTTTCTCATTTTTTTTCCTTTTTGATCTGATTTTTCTTGTGCAGCATGATAAATGTGGAAATACAGATAGAAGAATTACATGTTTAACATATATTGGATTACTTGCTGTGTAGGGAAGGATGTGGGGAAGAGAGGGAGAAACATTTAGAGCACAAGGTTTGGCAAGAGTGAATGTTGAAAACTATCTTTGCATGTATTTTGAATAAAAAGCTATTATTTTTTTAAAAAGCTGATTCTCCCACACAGTGGGAATAAGATGTCCAGATTTTTTGGAACCATCTACAGACTAAATTGATTTGATGAGCTATGTGATAAATTAGTTGGACTCAGTGACCTGAGGGCTTTTGCAGCTCTAAATCTAGAATTTTCTGAGTCCTTGACTTCACAGTTTTGCTGGGGCACCAAGATTGGACTAGAAGATGCTGGTTAATGGGCTATCACCCTGGAGCCATTTCTAAGGGCATCCCTTTTGATTCCTGCCTGCTTTCTAGGAGTTGCTTCCTTTTCTCCCACCAATACAGGATCTCCATGTACTTTCTTTTTCCTTGCTTCAATTTGTCCCCTCTCTTCCAGTTCTCTTCCAAAACAGCTAGCAAGAACTCTCATTTACAGAACCCTCACTTTATGGGAGGATTGTACCTTCTTCCTCCCAAATTTGGCTCCACCTATTGGCTTCAGCCTGGCCCCAGGTACTTGAGACTGGGGCAAGAACATTACAGAACTTTAAAGTCTAGGAGTCAGAGGCCTGTAGGCTGCCTTCTAGGTGACCCAGTCTTCACATGAAACCTTCTGCTAAAGGGTGTTCTCCTATCTCCTGAGGCAGCCCCTTTGACTTACACAGAAAGAGTCATAATTGTAAGGAAAGCTCTCCTAATGTCAAGGTGAAAGCTGCTACCCTGCTGGATGCTCTCCAGTTTATCAAATGTCCCCTCCCCAGGTCTGGAAAGTCTGTCCCCCCTCCTGTAGTTGAATGGTTGCCTCATCCTGCTCTGGGCCAGAACGCAATGTATTAAATGACAATAAGACCCAGTAAATGAGAATACGTGGGCTTCTGGGTCAGTTTGCACCCACACATATGCGTTAGCAACCTCTGAGTCTACCTGAGTTTGCCCATGCGGCTCTGAACTCGTGCTGAGCTTGCCATCCATGAAGACTGAATTCTTTTTCAGATTTGGGAGAAGGGGACAATGTGCAAAGGGCAGAAATGTCTGACTGGGAAGCAAGTTGGAGCCTGCTTAGGGATGGCCTTGAGAAATCTATATCTGCTCCTTGAGATAATAGGGAGCCATCACCAGTTTTCAAGCCAAGGAAGCGACAGAATCACCTTTGAGTCTTTAGGAAGAAGAATGCTCTACAACTGCCTAGAGAATGGATTCAAGACAGAAAGAGACTGGACCCAGGGAGGTCAAATAGAAACTCATTACGATGCGGAGCAGCCAAGTCCGATATTGTGACTGGAGAAAGAGCTGAGGATGATTCTGAGATCGTGAATCTGGGTGGCTTGGGAGCCAGGGGAATGCTCGAGAGAAACAGGCCGGCTTGAAGGAGATATGTATGTTGGGACAGGGGCTGTCCCACTGTCCCGGTGCCCCTGCCCCTAGCTAGAATAAGGAGCAGCTAAGAGTGGGGTTGGCTCATCCAAGTCTATCCCGGTTATCAGGCCCCAACTCAAGCCCCTCTAACAGGCTGCTTGCACCATTTTGGTCTGGATGTACCAGTCTGTTCTGTTTTAGGTGGAGACCTCACTCTCAGGGCTATCCTCGAGCAGCCAGTTTTCCCATCTGCACAATGGAAGGAATAACCCGGCCAGACTTGGCAGGCAGTGTTAGAAGGAGGACTTGAGGTTTTTTGGATGCCCCGAGGCCTCCCATAAAAGGTGCCATCTAAGAATCAGCCTCCTCTGCACTACTGGGGAGGGCACTCTGGGCTCAGATGCTGTACAAGCAAGAAAGTTGCTGCTGTGAGTTGCTTTTCCCCCATGGCGCCTGAATGAAGCCCAACAACACATGTTGCCTCCTCCTCCCTCCATCTGTCTTCTTTCCCCTTTGAGCTTGCCTCGTCTTGGAAAAGGCCAGAGGATAAAAGGAGCATCCAGCTGACAATGCCAAAAGGCTGCCGACCTGGGGAGAAAGCGATCATTCCTCTACGGAGCAAAAGCACACACGCTACTGGGCACCGACTGCTCAGCAGCCTAAGGAGGCAGCAAGCGGGCCTTGCTTCTCACTCGCTGGAGACACTCTGACCGGCCACTCTCTGGACACAGTTAGAAACTGCCCCATATTCTTTCTTCCCCCTCCACTGAGAAGATGCAGCCATTCATTCTTGGCTTATTCTCCCTGTCAAGGGACTTCACTGAAAGAACGTTTTCTGAGTTTCCATCCTTGAATTATTTATCTTTGCTGCCTGAAGTCCCTAGGTGGAACTGGGCTGCCCTTCCAGGTCAGAGATAGGGAAGTGACAAAAGAGGGTCAATTCAATTCGGCAAAACGTTCTTGAGGTATCTGTACCGGCAAAGGGCCTGTGCAAAGAGGCACGCTTGGAGTCTGAATTCTAACTCAGACATAATTTACTGAGTAGCGTGGCCCTGAGCAAGTCCCTCCGCTCTTGGAGCCTCAGTTTCCCCATTTGGAAAAAATCTCTTAGATGTCCCATGATGATATGAGAAGCAAACAAGTTACAGAATGCTAAGTGTTTCACAGAACTTAAAGGACTCGATCTGATTAGACTGTTGGGATGGCTGTTGGCCAGGCCTTCTGAGAATTTTGCCTTGAGCATCCAGAAACCCTTAAACTGGTTCCCTTTCTCCCCATCCCCATTCTACTTTCTCTTCTCAAATCAAGTTTCAGCTTGTTCTGAACATTGGAAGTCAAGTCCCCCTCCGCTTTCCCCCCTACTGAGCCTGCCCCCTTGACAGGTCAATGACTCTCAGAAATACTGTGGAAAGGGCTTCCTGACTTGGCTAGGAGTCCCTTCACTGAAAACCTTTGCAGAACTGCCCTTACCTTAAGATCGTGAGGAAAGATCTCCAAGGTCAGTTAGTCAAATCCCTTCATTTTACAGGATGAGAAACTGAAGAGAGTAGGTGATGGATTTGCTCAAGGTCATGCAGTTCTTTTGCACAGAAGAGGAGGTGTTGCTTGGGTCTAGGGGATGATCCCAGCCTACCCTTTCATTGACCTAGAAGGAAGAGGAAATGGCCTTTGTCAGGCTTTGTCAAGATCTGCCCAGTACCCATTCACCCTCCTCTCTAAAATGGACACAGGAAGCACCAGGCTCATTAGGTAAAGCTTGTGATTGTCAGGGCATAACAAATCGATGTAGATCAAAATCCTAAAGGCATGCCCTGGGTGCCACTTCTGCCAACTCCAACCAGGACCTAAGTTCTAGCCAGAGACTACTGAGGCTAAGAGTTAGAAAATAAAAAATTGATTGATTAAAAAGAGCTTATGACATTGTCATGGCAACCAGCTCAGTGCACTCAGCCTCCCAAGGCCCCTAGCACCTGCTCCATTCTACAAAGTAGATTTCTCCAAACAGAGAGACATCTCCCAACGGAGAGATTTCCTACTTCCTTGTTTTTAGTTTCCATAAAGATGTTAATTTTAGTTCATTTGTTCTTAATGTGATAGTGGCAATTTCGCCTTCTCCCTCTCCTCCTCTCTTCTGTTCTCTCCTCTTCCTTTCCTTTCTTCTCTTCTCTCTTCTCTCTTCCTTCCCTGCTCCTCTTCTTCTACCTCTACCCACCTCTCTCTAATCCCCTTCTGAGGGAACACTGGGCTCTCAAACAGCATCTCTGGATACTCTCTCAGTACTGACTTTGAAGAACAAGCGAACCTTAAGACTTTGTTCCAAGTGGGCTTTTCCGCAGCTTGGAGAGAAATGGTCCCATGTAACTACCCAAATCCTTGTTATCTGAGAAAATTCAGGTTATTAAACAGCTGGGTTCACCCAATTTTCCTCCTCTTCCTTTCTCATTTTTATGATCACTGTAAGGAAAAAATATACCTAGGGTGCAAAGGAGATCTTATGGATGCACAGCTTCACAAGTTTAGAGCTGAGAGGAAAGTTTGTGGTCATTTAACTGCCCTCTCTTACTTTCCAGAGGAGGGCACTGAATTCAAGAGTAATTAAATGACTTTTCCAAGATCACCTACCCAGTAAATGTCAGAAAGTAAATGTCCAACTCAAGTTCCTGACTCCCGGTCTCTTCACTGTACCCATGGCTTCCCTTCTATTAATAACAGATATACTATAAAAGTAGAAAAGGACTTCACTAGTATATCACTAGGCAGTATGCAACTCTTTTTGAAGAAATACAGTCTATCAAAGTCTGGGTTTTTGCTGGGAATTGTCTTACATCCAATTACAATATATTAATATATATTTTGACGAAGCTGAAATCAATTGGGGAAAAGTAATACATCGTGACCCAAAGGCACCACGGCCCATCTGGTACCACTCTGAAAAGAGAAGAGCCATTGGACATAACTGAGGCGAGTGGCCTAGTGGACAGTGAGGGTCAGAAATACCACCCCAATTCAATCACTCGGGATCTCTTCTCTGTTTCAGGTCTCTTGCTTCTGTTTTGGGTTGGGTAGTCCCTAAGTTTATCTCTTTCTCGTCCTACCTATCTCTTCAGAGGGGAATGATAAGGGATATTCAGAAGGATAAGAAAGCACCTTTTACTGTATAGACTGAAGCTAACAAAAACCAATGTAGCCTAGGATTAATAGGGAAGCAGAAAGCTGGGGGGAAAGGTTTTTACAGCCAGTGTTTCTGATAAACGTCTCATTCCTAAAATATATAAAGAAGTGACTCAAATTTCTAAGAATACAAGTCATTCCCCAATTGATAAATGGCCAAAGGATATGAACATTCACTACTGAGCAGAGAAATGCAAATTAAGACAACTCTGAGGTATCCCCTCACACCTCTCAGATTGGCTAAGATGACAGGAAAAGATAATGACAAATGTTGGAAAGGATGTGAGAACACTGGGACACTAATGTGTTGTTGGTGGAGTTGCAAAATGACCAACCATTCTGAAGAGCAATTTGGAACTATGCCCAAAGGGCTTTCAAACTGTGTATCCCCTTTGATCCCGTGGTCTCACTACTGGATCTGTATCCCAAAGAGATCATAAAGGAGGGAAAGGGACCCACATGGGCAAAAATGTTTGTAGCAGCCCTGTTGTAGTGGCAAAGAACTGGAACTGAGTGGCTGCCCATCAGCTAGGGAATGGCTGAATAAATCATGGTACATGAATGTTATAGAATATTACAGTTCTCTAAGAAATGATGAACAGGCTGATTTCAGAAAAGCCTGGAGAGACTTACATGAACTGATACTGAGTGAAGTGAGCAGAATCAGGAGAACATGGTACACAGCAACAACAAGATTATGTGATGATCAAATGTGATGGACTTAGCTCTCAACAATGAGGTGATTCCAACAGACTTGGGATGGGAAATGCAATCCGCATCCAGAGAGAGAACTATGGAGACTGCACATATTTTTACCTTTTTTTTTGTTTGTTTGCTTGTCTGTTTTTTTTTCTCTCATGACAGAGAAATCGGGACTAATGCCTTTCTCACTCACATGGAAATCCTGAACAGACACTGATGAAAACAAGCACTCCAACAATTTGTTGTTGTTGTAGTTATTTTCTGCCATGAACACCGATGCTCGAACTGAAGCTATCTTAGTTCTACAACATTGCAAATGTAGCTGTTAATCACCTCTATGGATGTCTTAGTGGCCTAGGAACTTCATAGAATACTTTTGGGCTGGAAGAAATGACAAGTGAGAAAGTTCAGGAAATCTCATAGATTTGGATGCACAGTTAAGTAAATAGAGTCAGGAAAATATACATGATGATCACAGCGATGGAAATGAAAACCTCACTAAAAGCCAATGAACTCTCTAGACTACATAAAATCTTGCACTCAAGTATTGTTGGTTTAGACAAACTATGTCTCCCTCTTTTTAAAAAATTATTATTGGAGGGAAAGTGTCAGAGGTATGAAAGGGATATGCCAGTAATGTAGTGCTACATCAGTTTTAAAAATCACTAAATGGGTTAAATAAAAGGAAAGACAGTACATCTGAAAGGAGAGGGCAAAGCAAGGAACTCTCATGCTTTTAAAGGACCAAGAGAGAGGTGGGGGGGAGGGCAGGCGGTATATGAAATGTAGGTTATTGTTTTTGCTTCAATGTCTTTTTCTTTGTTACAAGGAAGGGTTTGATGTTGGAGAGAAGATTAAATGGGAATAATTATGTAATAAAACCAAAATACAACAAGTAAATCAAAACCAAACCTTGTAAACCATAATCCAGGGGAAGCCAAACTTAGGAGGGGGGAATCCCCAGATCTGCATTATTTTAATAGTATCCTAGCTAGTTTATAATCACAGAATTACAGAACTGGAAGTAACCTATGAAATAATGTGCTCCAATCTCTCCATTTCACAAATGAGGAAGTTAGAACTCAGAGAAACTGAATAAGTATCATAACTAGTTAGCAACAAATCAAGAACCAGAATTTGGGTCTTGTGACTGTCCCAAGTTTTTTCCTGAAAGGGTCTCCAGTTTCACAAAAGCAGACAGCTAGGAGATAAATCTGCTGAAAAAAGAGCCATCCTGTGACCCGGCCTTGTGAGTAGCTCAGAACTATGAGAGAGTTCATATTGTAGCCAGTAAAGCAAGGTTTCTCTGCCTTTGTTATGCCATAGATTATTGGCTGCTGAAGCCCGTGGGCCCCTGTTCAGAACCATATTTGAAAACTGATAAAATAAAATACAAAATATTATATAAGAAACCAATGTTATTAAAAGACGGTTATCCATATTCAACTGGAATTCTTTTTTCAATTTAAAGAAATTTTTAATTTCAAATTCTCTCCCCCTCTCCACTTCCTTCTCCACCCACTGAGATAGCAAGAAATATGATATATAATTGACCATGTATTAGGGCACAAAAATCTAATGCAGAAAAGTAGAATGTGAAATGCATCCTTTTCAGAGCATGATGGAATAAAAATTATATTCAATAAAGGACTATGGAAAGACAAATTAAAGATTAAAAATTAATTGGAGGGGCAGCTAGGTGGCACAGTGGATAGAGCATCAGCCCTGAAGTCAGGAGGACCTGAATTCAAATCTGATCTCAGACACTTACTACTTCCTAGCTGTGTGACCCTGGGCAAGTCACTTAACCCCAATTGCCTCAGCAAAATAAATAAATAAAAATTTAAAAAATTAATTGGAAACTAATCTAATCCTAGAGAATGAGTGGATCAAAGAACAAATCAAAGAAACAATCAAGAATTTCATTAAAGAGAATGACAACAATGAGACAATAAGCCAAAATTTATAGGATGCAGCCAAAGCAGTACTTAGGTGAAAACATAGCCTAAATGCTTACATCAGTGAAATAGAGAAAGAGCAGGTCAGTGAATTAGGCATGCCATTAAAAAAACTACCAAAAAAAATTTAAATCCCCAATTAAACAACAAATTGGAAAGATGAAATTAAAGCAATTGTTAGGAACTAGTTTGCCCAACTACATACCAATAAATCTAAAAATCTAAGTGAAATGGATAAATATTTACAAAAATATAAATTGTCCACATTAACAAAAGAGAAAATAGAAAACTTTAACCCTATCTTGCAGAGAGGGGGTCATGAATAAGCTGTCAGTGAACTCTCTAAAAAAAGCCCCAGGACCAGATGAGTTCATAGGTGAACTCTATCAAACATTTAAAGGACAAATGATTCCGAAAATTAGGCAAAGAAGGAATACTACCAAATTCTTATGACACAAATATTATGCTGAGGAAAGAGCAAAAAAGAGACAGAAAACTATAGACCAATCGCCTTAATGAATATTGACGAGAAAGTTTTAAAATGAAATATTAGCAAGGAGATTACAATAATGTCATAAAAATCATATACTATGACCAGGTGGGATTTATACCAGCAATCCAGGGCTGGCTCCAGATTATGAAAACTATCACATCAATAACAAAGCCAACAGAAATCATATGATCATCTCAACAGATGCAGTTTTTTACTGTCAAAATTCAACACTCATTCCTATTAAAGAATGCCCAAAGGCACAGGAATAAATGGAACTTTCCTTAAAATTAATAGGGATAAATAAGCTAAAAGTCTTCCCAATAAGAGTAAGAGTGAAGCAAGGATGCCTATTATCACCATTATTATTCAATACTGTACTAGAAATAATAGTTTATAGCAATTAAAGAAAAAAGAAATGGAAGGAATTAAAATAGGCAATGAAGAAACAAAATTCACTCTTTTCAGACGACACTATGGTATACCTAGAGAATCCTAGAAAATCAACTAAAAAACTAGTTGAAATAATTAACAACCTTAACAAAATTGCAGGATATAAAATAAATCTGCATAAATCATCAACTTTTCTATATATTACCAACAAAGTCCCACAACAAGAGAAAGAAAGAGAAATTTCATTTAAAATAACTGTGGACAATAGAAAATACTTGGGAGTATGCATGCCAAGATAAACTTGGTAACAAAACAGTTTTCACACAAAGTCAGATCTGAACAATTGGAAAAAATATTACTTGCTCATGAGTAGGTCAAGCCAATATAATGAAAATCCCAAATCCCAATTCTACCTAAATTAACTTATTTGGTGCCATACCAATCATATTACCAAAAATTATTTTATAGGGCTAGAAAAAATAACAATAAAATTCATCTAGAAGAACAAAAGGTCCATAATATCAGGGGAATAAATAAAAATAAAAATGTGAAGAAAGGTGGCCTACCTGTACCAGATCTCAAACTGTATTACAAAATAACAATCATCAAAACAATCTGGTACTAGCTAAGAAATAAAGCGAGGGAACAGTGGGATAGATTAGGTCCACAACACTATAATAATCTAATGTTTGACAGAGATAAAGATGCAAGCATTCAGGACAAGGACTCACAATTTGACAAAAATTGCTGCAAAAACTGGAAAGTAGTTTGGCAGAAACTATAGACTAGCATTTGACACTATAGTGATAAGATGAGATGAAAATGGCTACATGATTTAGACATAAAGAGTGGTACCATATGCAAATTAGGGGAACATGGGAAAATGTACTTGTCTGGTCTATGGATAAGGGAAGAGTTGATGACCAAACAAGAGATATACTTATTTTGGGATGGAAAATGAAAATTTTTGATTACATTAAATTAAAAAGGGTTTAAGATTAGAAAGAAAGCAGAAAATTGGGGGAGATGGAATTTTTACAGCTAGTTTCTCTAATATCTCAGTTCTCAAATATATAGAAAACTGTGTCAGATTTATAAGAAGAAAAGTCATTTCCTAATTGATAAATGGTTAAAGGATATGAACAAGCAGTTTTCAGATGAAGAAATCAAAGCTATCTATAGGCATATGAAAAAAAAATGCTCTAAATCATTATTGATTTGAGAAATGCAAATCTGAGGCACCATCTCACACCTAGAAGATTGGCTATTATGACAGAAGTGTTGGAGGGTATGTGGGAAGATTGAGACACTAATGCGCTGTTGGTGGAGCTGTGATCTGCTCCAATTAGTCTGGAGAGCAATTTGGAATGATGCCCAAGAGACTATAAAAATGTGTATCCCTTTTGACTCAGCAATGCCACTACTAGGTCTGTAGTAGTCCTGTAGGTCCTTTTTAATTTTTAAGGAAATTTTTAAAAAATAAAAAGGAAAAGGAGCTATGTATACAAAAAAAATATTTAGAGCAGGTCTTTTATTGGTGGCAAAGAATTGGAAATTGAGGGTATATCCATCAATTGGGGAATGGCTGGACAAATTATGTTTGTGATAAAATACTAATGTGTTGTAAGAAATAATGAGCACTAGCTGTGTGACCTGGGCAAGTTACTTAATCCCAATTGTCTCATCAAAAAAAATTTTTTTAATAAAGAAATAAAAGAACTAACGAGGGGGATGATTTTAGAAAAATTGGGGAAGACTTATGTGAACTGATGCAAAGTAAAATGAGTGGAACCAAAATATTGTATACGGTAACAGCAATATTGTAGAATAATTGACTATGAATGATTTATGTCTTCTTAGCAATTCCAAAAGACTTATAAAAATGCTATCCCCCTCCAGAGAAAGTGCTGGTGGAGAGTCTGAATGAAGAATGAAGCATACTTTTTTTTTGCTTTATTTTTCTTGGGTTCTTTTTCTGAATATGACTAATATGGAAATGTTTCGCATGACTATACATGTATCACCTCTATCAAACTGCCTACCTTCTCCATGGGGGGTGGGAAGGAGAGAAAGAAACTGGAACTCAAAATTTTTTAAAAATGAACATTAAAATTTTTACATGTAATTGCGAAAAAATAAAATATTTAAAACCAGGGGGAAAGAATGCAATACACAAATGCAATATGAATTTATGCCAAACAAATTTCAACATTAGCCATCAATATTTAAAAAAACAGTACATGGATCTGAAGCTGAGAACCCCTACACTAGAGTCACCATGTAATCCTGAGATCAAAGAATGGGGCTTTCTTTTCCAAGGGTGTAGCTGGGAGGCCTCCTGAGTATTTGATCCAAATGAATCCCTTGGCAAACCATTCTAGGCTACTATCTCTAGTGAAAGGGTGCCAAGTTGAACACCATCAAACTAGATATGGAACAAGCCATAATAAAGCTGAGCAGTGAATTGAGCATGGGACCAGATGCTGAAAAGTTTTCCAGACTTTATCTCCCGGTATTTAGCTTCTAGGAAAAGGTGAACAGCCTTGAAGAGGGTTGACGGCCCTGTGTCTTTATATCATTCTTTCCCAATGGATCCTAAGGGCATCCCCCAAACCAAACCTAAGGAGCTGCCTCAAAGATGCTAGGAGCCAACTTCAGCAGAGATGACAGAAGCTTCTCCTTTCCTTTCACCTACATTTTCTCACTTCTCTCATCAAGTCCTCCTTTGGGGTGAGGGGAGAAGCCGGGGGTCTGCCAATTCGGCTCCAGCTTTGTCAGAATCTGCTGAGCTGTGAAGGTCCTAAGGGCAGGTCTGATAAGAGACTGGAAGTCTGTGATACACAGACCAATCTAGCTAGGCATGGAGAAGCACAGCCACAGAAAGTCATCTGTCAAGGGATGAGGTTTTTTTTTTCCAGCCATAGCAACTCATGCAAACTGTCTACTAAGATGTGCAGGTTTGGGAACCTGACAAGTCCTCACCAATTTTCACTGGGGATTTCAACATGGATTTCGGGAAGAATTACAGTATATATTAGACCCAGTAAATGTTTAGTCATCCTGGATTGCAGATGGGAGGAAAGACATTGTGAGCACTACAGAAATCCTTCAGATCAGCAAAATCTGCTCATGTGCCACCATTATTGCCCCTTAGAAGCGAGTTGACATGGCCACCCTTCAAATATGATGGCAAGCGTCTCACCATGGTGATGAGGGCCTCCTACCAGTCTCCGTGGGGACAAGGAAATGCTCTGAGAGGGGAACAGTCATTTAGTTGACTAACAGAGTACTGTGAAAATCAGACTAGAAAAGGTTCTTTCAGGTCAGTAGAAAGCCAATGGCGAGTCTCAGTTTCACACTGTGATCCAATCGATTTAATTAACCTAAGCTGATTCCCTCCTGGAACACCAATTCTCTTTAGCTCTGATTAACACCCTCTCAGGGACATCATCATGGCTGGAGACTTGTCTGCTTTATTTTAGTCTCTTTGGGCCTCTACGGGTTTCTGCCTACTGTGGTTTGGTCTTAAATGAAGCCCCAGAAAACTCTTTGCCAAAATCTCAGCTATCAGAAAAAAGATACTGTGAGTTTTGCATTCTATTCCCTTGTGACAATCAAGCTGCCATTTTGAATTCTATCTAAAGTGATCTTCAGAAATGCAGGTTACCTTTGCTCCAGGAAGATGGGTTCTTTCAACAACAAAGTAGGAAAGAAATAGTCCCTTTGAATTTTGTCCTGATCATTCCACATCTGGAGTTCTATGGTCAGTGCTCGACACATCATAAACAGGAAGGTCACTGACAGACCATGGTGAGTCCAGAAGAAGGCAACCAGGATAGGAGAGAGGATTGTAGATAATGCCAAAGGACGATCAGTCTGGAGAAGAGAAGATTTGGGCAGGGGTAAAGAGAATAATGATCTTTGACCATCTGAAGAAATGTGGAAGAACAATTAATTGGGTTCTGGATGGAACCACAAAGTCCTGGATGATGGCCTCTGCCATCCCTCTGAGGAGGATTCTGTTGAAGCTGCTAACCCAACAAGGGAGAGTGGAAATGTGAAGCCTTGGAATTCAAGACTTAATGAAAGAGATAGAAATGTAGCAGCAAGGCTCCTGGGGAATTCAGGATAGTACTTAGATGTGTCCTAAAGTGGAATGGGCTGCTGTAGTAGCTAATTGGTGCCCCCTCACCAGGAGTCTTCCAGCAGAGGATGCATGACTACTTGGCAGTAGGGGGGAGAGAGAGGGAGATTCCTCCAAATGTTTATTATGAAAAAGTTTCAGAGTGGGGTGGTGGGATCTCACTAACCAACTAGTCTTCTTCCCCCTTTCCTGCTCATATTCACAAAAATAAAACCACTGCTCTGGAGCCCATTAAATTGGCAAAGATAACTATCTTTTCCCCAAGAGAAAAGATAAAATCCAATTCTGGTGGGGCTGGGGAGATAGAGGCATATTGTTACATTGTACACCGTGAACTGTGAGTGGGTGCATTTATTTTAAAAAGTAATTCAATAATACAGTGTATAAAAAACAATTGTTCATAACCTTTAACAGAGAGATTACGCTATAAACACTGCATCCTAAGGATGTTATTGAAAGCAGGGAAAGAGCTATCTTTACAAAAATATTTACAAGACTAAAAATCATCGGGAACAACCCGATGTGTCCAACAACTGTGGACTGACTGAGTTGTGGTACACAAGCATAATGAAACGTTATTGCATCTTAAGTGTTGGCAAATATGAAGACTACAAAGAGACATGGAAGACATAAGAAGCAATGCAGAGTTTAAAAAAAAGGCAAAGTCAGTAAAATACACACACTGAATATATGCAAAAATGATTATTTGGAGGAGGAGAGCCAAGACTTGTGGATCATACCAGGAGGCAACTCATTCCCATGGGTCAAGACCAACAACTCCTTCATAACCCATAGATTCAAAGATGTGCCTGGGGCACTTAGATTAAGCAACTTCTTCCTAGTCACACAGTCAGTATGTGTTGTTATGAGCATGGCTTAAACCCAAAAGATTTCTCTAACTCTAAGGCTGATTCTCTTCCTATCATAGTAGGCTGTCTTTCCTTATGATGATAGTGACCAAAGAAAGAATAAAATAAAAAAGGCATTAAAGGAAACAAGAGGTTCTTACTATCTCTTTGCCAAAGTAGATATGCACATTTTTTCCAAGTGTAAGAAATTTGGACTTTAAAGTTTTGTGAATGATTTTATTTAAATATTTTTGGTTATAAGAATTGTCTCTCTCCTCATATTACCTGGAATTTACTTATCTCTGCACATAATGTATTACCACTGTAGGATGCAGACTCCTGGAAGGCAGAGACTGTTTTGTTTCATTTTTGCCCTTCTATCCCTAACAACTACATAGTGCCTAATGGAGTAGGTAGATATATAAGTGTTTGCTGAACTGAATAAGTTACTATTTGGAAAACACACACAAACACACACTTTAAATCAAAAAGACCTCAGGAGTCTGGTTTCTTCTGCTTAAAGTTATGCAACTCAGATCTCTAGACTTCAGAAGTTTAATCCAACCCTCTAATTTTACAGGTGAGGAAACTGAGACCCAGTGAGTTAGATAATGTACTCAAGGTCAGACAAGTAATACAGAACACAGTCAGGCTTTCCCCCACCATCTCATACTCCACTACTCCACTACCAGATTCGATTTAACCTTGATTCTTTACTAGAAGCTATCCAGTTCAAGTAGGAACATCAAGTCCGCTGGCAGTTTTCAATCAGTATGCCATTTGCTTCATTCTAAACCCTCCCTGAGTCCTGGTTGATTCTACTGGGCTTGCAGTTGTTAAACACCACCTGCCTTTGACTCAGCAGTGGACACACTCCTGTGGTAGGTAGGGGAAGGAAGCACAGCAGGAAGGAAATGTGAAGGTTACAAAAAGAAACTGATGCTAGGCAAGAAAAAGTCAAAGTTCTCAAAGCCACACTATTTTAGTCTCTGTAGATGACACTGCTGACAGTGCATGCTGTCTATGACAGAAGAGGCTGGTGTGTGACCTGTCCAGAACAGAGGTAATTTGTCATCAGACGAACATTTCTAGTGATTTTTTTTTGCAGGGCCCAACACTGACAATGAATCATTTTTTTCTGGGTCATAGCTAATATGATTTCTCAAAAGCAGCCCACCCAGAGTCCCAGAAATGGTTACATTTGGCATCATCCCTAAGAATTAATTTGCTGGGAGGGCAATGTGGATGACTGAGTTTGGCCAAACGGAGGGAGTCGAGTCAATGACTGCAAATCAAATAACAATTTTCATGGGCATTGCATGTGGAAAGGACTGTTCAGCCTGTAACAGTCTCCTCAGTCCCATCCACACACCCAGCTAAAAAAATGATCACTGACACTACATCTTCAAATGCAAAGGGCAGTGTTGGTGCATGTGTTTGTGCGTGTGTGTGTGTGTGTGTGTGTGTGTGCATGCTCCAGTGTACAGACTCAGTAAACATTGTAATTATGCAAGATGAAGTCAGTGAAGCTTTTATCATTTTACATAATATACATGCACACATAGAAACATCAGAGGCAGTATGCATGATGGATGGATGGCCTGTCTTGGAGTCAAGATCATCTAAATTCAAGTCCTGCCTCTAAAAGTTATTGGCTATGTGTCCATGGTAAGTTACTTAAACACTCAGTGTCACAGAAAATTCTCTACAACTATAAGGAAGAGAGCAAAGGTTCGAGAAATACCTAATCTGTGCCAGGCATCGTGCTAAGTGCTCTACAAATATTATCCTGGATAATCTTCACAACAATCCTATGAGGCAGCCATTATTATACTCATTTTACAAGGTAGACAGAGGTTAAATGATTTGCCCGGAGTCAAACAGAAAGTTCTGAGGCTGAATTTGAACTCAGTGCTCCAATCTAGTACTCCAATTACTGTGCCACCCAGCTGCTTCTATGTTCCAAAGGAGATGTTTTTATCTATATTGGTAGGAGTTTGCACACTGAAAGTTTCCTACGCTGATGAAATCACAATTCTGGACACACACACACACACACCAATTGTATATAACCTTGACCTCATTATCTGATCATAGAACAGGATTGACTCAGTGTTCTCCCAAGTTACACCAATCTAGCCAAGCAATTAGCAGTTCACCAGATTCATCCAGCAGAAGGTAAATTTTTCAGCTTTAGCAATACATGGAACATGGAGGGGTTGTAATCTGTGTGTGGAAGGAGTGCCTGTAGCAATAAAATCATAGCTCTTTCAAGGCATCCCAATGAATTCAGCACAATTTGCTAAATGCACCTCATACTACATATATAATGCAAGACACAACATCTCTAGTAAGTATGTAGTTCACTAAACTTCACATTGCAGCATCATGGTACCAAAATGGTATCATGGTACCAGAATCACAAGATCTCCAAGCTGAAGACTTCAGAGATCATCTAGCTTAGCCCGTACTTGAACAAGAAACTCTGCTACCACATATTTAACAAATGGTTATCCAGCTTCTCTGGAAAAACTCCAGTGAAGGGGAACCCTCTGCAAAGAATCTATTCCACTCTTCTACTGCTGTAATTGTTGGGATTTTTCTTCCTCACACTGATCTGAAATCTGACTCTCTGCAACCTCCACCTAGTGCCCTATTATAGTGTTCACTCCAATGACTGCCATTTCTGTAGTTCTTTAAGGTTTCCAAAGCATTTTACATAAATTATCTCATTTGAGCTTCACAGGTAAGTGTTACAGGTCTTAAAATGCCGATTTCACAGAAAAATAAACTGAGTGGGAATGGGAAGCTAAGTTATTTGCCCTAGTTTTTGAGAAAGGATTTGAACCCCAAGACCTACACTGGGACATAGCTGTGGGTTGGGGGGGGTGGAGCAGGGTGCAGAAAGTAAAGGAAAGAAAAGAAATGGGACCAACCTGAGACTTCATTAGTTTACACCTTCTTTTCGGCACCCGAACCGCTGTCCAGTGCTGAACCAGAGGCGGAGCCTCCAATTCTTCACAAACCCTGGTGCTGTCCAAATGCTGAATGCTGCTCTGTTGGAGAACTTCCTCAAATTAACCTTCCCAGATGGGTCTTCCTGCAAGACAGCCCCCTGAGTTTTGCGCACACATACACACACACACACACACACACACACACACACACACACACACACACCCCAATCTGTCCCCATGAGCTGAGCAATCTCATCTTGCTGTAAACTCATTCCTCTTAGCTCCTGTCAGCTCCAACTCCAGCTGAGATTGGGGCTGTGAAACTAGATACCCTACACTTCAGCACCCCTTTAAATACAGCCTTGTTTGTAGACTTAAAGCATTTGCTGATTCCACCTCAGACTCCCCTGGCCAGCTACAGAAAGGCCCTGTCTTCGAGAGCAGCCAACGTCCTTTAAGGTTTCAAATGACTCCCAAAAAGGAAAACCCACACACAGCAAAAAGCAGCAGGCTTGTCCCTCAGAGATGGGCCTTCAACAACCTGCTCCAAGTCAGCAGATTCAAGAGAAGGCTTTTACCTTCCACCCTACCCCCAAGCTTCTGAGAAAGAAGCTAATCACCTCATCATTTCCCCAAGTTGGGGAGACAGGAAGCATAGATGGGCCATTTGGATTCCTCTAAACCTATAGCTGCATTTCAGAAATCCCTCAGTGTATCTCAGGCACTCCAATAACTGATGACTTTATGGAGGTGTTGCTCCACCCTACAGGAAGGCAGAAGGGCAGGGGAAATCAGTCTCCCTTTCGGTTTAAAACAATAGACAATCCAATCCAGTAGCTGCTGAGCTGCCTGTGAAATCAAACACTAATTTGAAGCTGTCAGACTGGGACTCCTGAAGTCACTTTTACAGGGGTGTGAACTTCAGCAGGCTTTCATGTGAAAGATCCTACTGAAATCTGGCATCTATCAAAGGGTGTTTAATCTTTATTTATTGACTCGGTGGTACTGGCATGTGAAAACAATCGTTTTCATCCTGAAAATACTTGTTAAATTGTAACACAAATATACACAGCTTCCTCACTGAGACTCAGCCAGCTCTGGGGTAAATGGAGCAGCCCACAGTATGACAGGAAGGATTTGAAGAGAAACTTCTGCTTTAATAGTAACACTGGATTACTAAAGATTGTCAGAGAATTGTCCGAATTTTGATATGGACCGAGAGCTTTTTAATTAAGCTCTGAGAGTCTGTCTTATGGAAATGGACTATTCAAATTATCTTTTTAACCTCTTGTTGGCTATTGATAATTTCTGCAGTGCTGTCCTGCTCTTCTGCCCCTAGATTTTATGCTTCTACACTTTTAGGAAAACTTTAATAATCAACCTCATATTTATTTACTATTTCACATATTCCAAAATACTTTCCAGACATTAACTCAGGCTACTGAGTTAATGCCTGACAACAATTCTGTGTTAACCCATTTTCTAGATGAGGAGTCTGAGGTTAATAGGAGTGAGTTTCTTTCCCAAGGGTCACACAGTCAATAAATGTTAGCATCAAGACTCAAATCCAGGTTTTCCAATTTCAAGTTCAGAGATCATCCTGTTACACCACACCGAATTGTCCTTCCAACCAGAAACATGTCTTTACTGTAGCCTCAAGTTGACCACATAAGGAACTGATGGGAAATTGTTCTCCCATAGGGCTGACTCTCCTATGATTAGGAACTTTGGGATCCCGGGAAACAAAGAAGAATGGGTTATGTATAGTTATATGCTGTTTCTTTGAAATGCCCTCTCTCTGCTTCTCAGGCAAGTCTCTTCACTGTTTAAGCCTCAGTTTCTTCCTCTGCAAAATGAGGGAATTGGACTAGGTGCCCTCCAAATTCCTTCCTGAAATCCCATGCACTGAGCTCCTATGTCCTCGGGAACAGTCACGAGCAGGAATTGGCTCGGTTTATTCAACCCATCCTCTCCTCAGGCCTGGTGCTCAGGCCTGCACGCTTCTGTACCAATTCTCCATGCACTTCTCTCTCTAACTTATTTCAGGTGACTAACAGACGGATTCATCTCACTGGGGGTTGTTGGGGTGTCCTAGTGCTACCTCTAATAACATACAGCCTTTGTGATCCTGGACAAATCACTTAACTTCTTGGTATCCTGGACAACTATCCAAGACTATAAATCACTGAGAAAATTTAGCGTGTATTGGTGGAGAGGACATCCTCACCTGAAAGTTGCCCATGCTACTGAAACCTCGGGTCCAGTTCAGATCCTCGCCATTTCTCATTGTCCTAATTTAAAGGAGGGAGGCAGAGATGCAAGTGAGAACTTGAGAATTGTATGTTTGAATAAAACACATCCTTAGAAGCTAAGCCAATCCCCTCCTCCACTCGTTTGTCAGATTTAAAAAGGGAGACTTGAAGGATCCCTCTGAGGTCATGCTAGTTAATGGCAAATGTTTGGCAGCCTCAGTTTGGGGTAAAAAAAAGGAATAAAGGAGCTGCTAAGTCCCCGGGAAGGAAGGTCAAGGCAAATGGGTCTGAGAAGGAAAAAACAGGAAACGAGGCAAAGGAGGAAGTAGGAGCTCATGGATCTCTTTCAAACAGAAAAGATAAAGACAAACCTTAGGTTCCTACAGGAGTCAGATCATGGCTGTGTAGCAGTTACCCTTTGGGAGGTGGAGTGTGGTACCCTGATCCTGCTGGGCAATCCTGTGTTGGGCACAGAGATCAACAGAGATGGAGAGGTGATGGCAGCGGGAAAACTACAAAAAAAGAACGGCTGAAAAGGAAGGCTGAAGATCATTTAAGAGGCCAGGAGAAATTGAAATGTCCAAATAAGCTTGGAGGCAAGAGAGAAAAAGGGGGGAGGAGAGAGAGAAAGAGAGAGACAGAGAAACAGAGAGAAGCAAAGAGATACAGAGACAGAGAGACACACACAGAGACGGAGAGAGACAGAAATAGAGACACCTACAGAGAGAGGGTGAGGAGGGAAGAGACAGGGACAGAGAAATAGAAGCAAAGACAAAGAGACAGAGACGAGAGAGAGAGAGAGATTTAGGCAGTGAGAAAGAGCAAGATTTTGGACTCCAGAGCCCTTGTAAAATCAGCTCCTTCTCCAAGGGGCTGATTAACTCTAGCCCTGACCTGCCACCTCCTCTCAGCCATGAAGCTGTCAAGAGGAAAATGCCCAGTGACTCGGCTCCTTCATCATCTCTGTCTCCTCTCCCTCCCCCCCCACCTTCCTTCACTTTTAAATCATTAGGACTTGACTCTTCTTCCTCTGCTTGGCTCCAGGCTAAATGAAAGCTGTTGAGAAAGGGGGGAGAATAAACAGCTTGTTTGGATTTCTCAGGGCTGGAGAGTTAGAGACTGGGCTGAAACACCTACCACACCTCCCTGAGCTGAGCCTTGGCAGTCCAAGCTCCTCCCCAGCACAATGACATGCTCTGAACCCCACTCCAGCTGCTGGCTACTGTGCCTTTAAATTGCTGCTTCCAGAGGGTGCATATGGGGGGAGGTAGGAGGGAGGGAAAAATCTTCCTCCCAATCTCCCTTGTCTCTACCCTCTAAGACTCTCCAGGGTTTGGAGAGGGCTCACCACCCAAAGAGGGTCCCTCTCAGCTTCCCAGCCGGCCAGGGCCCTCCCTCCACAGCCTGGGAGTCCGAGGCATCGAAGGAGACTCATCCATGACATGATTATCTAAATGAGGACAATTGTAGCCCCCAACGAGTGAAGACAGGGAAAGAAAGGAGAAAAACAAGGAGAAGAAAAGAAGAAGGAAGAGAGAAAAGGGGGAGAGGATACCACATCCCTGGGCTGGGAAACCAGGCTATGTGCAGGCAGCCCAAGTTGGAGGAAGGCTTCTGACTTTTGACATTACCAGTGGGGTTGCTTTCTTGCCTCCGAAGCAAAGGAAGAAGGGAAGGGCATCAGTTGCTCTAAGGAATGAAAACTCTCACTCCTGGAACCCTCTCCTTCCTCTTCTTCTGGACCCTCCAAGAGCAGGTCCTACCCAGGTGAGCAGAGCACGGGCTAGAGCATGTGGCTGCATGAATTATAAAACCCCCAAACCCCATCGCACCAGAGGTCGCATCTCTGAGGGATGTGGCCCGGGGTCCCCGGGATCTCCTGGGTCCCGTGCTTTCATCTAAGTGTATGGGAAACCAAGAGCCTAATGGCTCCCTAAGGAATTGGAGCCCGAGACCCCAACAAGGACGAGCCAGCTCCTGAGTGGGATGGTACTGTCTAGGAAGCTACTGCATTTGACTGGGAAACTTGGCTGTAACCCTGGCTAGTCAGGGCAGTGAGGGTGCTCTCGGATGTCTCCCCTCAGCCCCTCCTCTCACACCCAGACATCTACGAAACAATACTCCCTAAAGACAAAAGAAAATCACATATACTGGATGGGCAAAGGGAGCCCTCCCTTCACCAAGGGACGGAGGTTTGCCAAAAGCCTGCTTCTGGGAGAGTCTAAAATGAATAAACTGTAGAACACTCCCCTCGGCTTGGGGACTGCCTGTACATGACTGAGTACTGTCCCTTGGGCTGAAATAAATAGGACTCACCTCCTGGGAGGGGACAAAATACTTCCCAGGCTCTCCTAGTAAGTAACCTTGCTCACCCTCACCCCTTCCCTGTACAATGGGTGCCGGGTTAGGACTGGAAGAAACTCTGCACTGTTAGATGAGCAGCAAAAAAGGCAGAGTGGACTGTGAAAGGTACCACCAAAGCCACGCAGGGGCAGGAACAGAGTCTTCCTTTAAACCCCGATCCATGCTCTTCATTGCTGCGACTGAGGGCCTACTGGGAGATCCTTCTCTCCCTAAACACGTCTGCTGGCCCTTCAGGCAGCCAAGAAACATGGAAGAGCCCACTTCCCAAGTGTGTGAATCAGGAGCATCCCTGCTCCCAGCCTTGCTCTTTCCAGTGAGGAGCTGGCAGCTTCCAAAACTAAGACTCCAGATTCCTTGTGAAGCTATATTTAGAAATACAGAAAGTCACATTTGGTACCAGGACCATTAGAAGTCATTTAGTATAGCCCCCTTCTATTTACACAAGGAGGGACAGTAAAACCCTGAGTAGGCAAAGGACTTGCACAGGGTCACACAGACAGCTGCCAAAAGAGCTAGAGCTCCCCTCATGTGAGCATAGGCTTCAGTTCTGCTACTTCCTAATTTTGCTCTGCAGCAGGGACTTTCTAGGAATAAAGGCGACTGGAACACCTTAATGTCACCGAATATCTGCCTCTGATGAACACTGGGCCTCCCTGCCCAATTCCAAGACTTATGCGGCAAGAAAACTGAGATGGAACCTAAGTTCATCCTGCTAACAGTGTCAGGGACAGCTCAGCCTAAAGCTGATGGGGAAGGTGATCTGAGTGGGGGCCAGTCTGTAACTCTGGTGCAGAGGAAGGCTCCGGCTCAGTGTTCATGGGTGGACAGGTAGCCATCAGTTGGCAATAGCACCTAGGAAGTAAGTGGGGACCTACTTCTGCTTGGTTCTCACCTCCATCTTCTTCCCTTGGTTTGCAGAACACGTCTCTGGCCATCTGCTCCGGCCACCCTGGCCCTCACTCCATTGGTGGGGTGTGAAGGGGTGGAGGTGGGGCCTAGACTGTTCTCACCTGGAGTAGAGGGGACAGAGAAAGAGAGGTGTGATCTTTAGAGAGGGTAAGACATTAACCTCGCCCTCTTGTGCACCTTGCCGTACCCCAAGCTGATGACTAGAATCCGGTGCTGTTAGGTACCAGATGCACAGGGGTGAGGAGCTGTTGGCTATGAGAAGCTAGGGCCCAGAAGAATGGCCAGTCCTCTGGACTCCCAGTCCCCACCCTGCTTCCCACTGTGGTGATGGTGAGAAGATAGCACTAACTGCCTCGGAGGAAGCCCACAGTATGGCTAGCTGGGTGGCTGCCCCATCTGCCGCCCAACCCCTTTATACCTGAAGGTTTGGCTAATCCCATGGACATTACTGAGAGGCAATATGGCATAGTGAGTAAAGCACTGGATCCAAAGCCAAGGAGAGCTGGCTTCAAAGCCCACTTCAGATATTTACTAGCAATGTGGTCCCGGGAAAGTCTTGTAAGGTCTCTGAGTTTCATTTTCCCCCTCTGTAAAATGAGGGAAGGGACTTGCTGGACACTAAGGTCTCTCTGACTCTGAATCTCTGTTACTATTCCATCTTCACTGGCAGGAATATGGGCAGACTGAGGGGCTTGCAGTGCAATGCAAAGGAAAGGAGGGCTCCCAGAACATGTGTTAGATAGAGGAAGTGCCAGGCCCCAGAGCAGCTGCTAGCACTGGCATCAGCCCCAGGCTGGAATGGAAGAGAACACAAGGTAGGGATGCATGGAGCTGGGGTGCCATTCCTAGCGGGAAGCAAGGCAGAAAGGAACGGAACCGCTGCTACTGAACAGTCAAGCTCTAGACTGGTTTGTGCACCCAATGGGCTCTAGCTGACAAAGCAGAGCTACTCTCTGCCTCACCATCCCCAAGACACTTGGCCACAATGGGTCAGTTAGGTGGCTTGGCCAGATGCTTTAGATTCTGATTCCCTGGCCCCATCTGACCCTGCCATCTGGAAATGCCTACATCTGAGGGCCCTAGGCCAGAGGTTTCTGTTCAAGCCCAAACTGTGTGGGCTTAAAAAATTACCTAAAAGGGTACACTATGGGGCTAGCAGTCCCTGGTAATTCTGTCTTTTGTCTGCCTAATTTTGACCCCTCAGTCTCTACATGGAGACTTTCCAGGGGTTCTTTGGGAAGCCCCCGCCCATAGGCTCAAAGAATGAGTTGGAAGGGATCAGAGGTCACCTCGTTTCCTTACTTTGGATTCTGCCTGAGCCCTGAGGTCAAGACGAACAAGCCACTCCGTGCTCAGGAAGGAGGCCCACTCCGCTTAATTAGCAGAAAGTGTTTCTAGACAAGCAGCTTAAGTTTGCCTCTGAGCAGCCAGCTTCTTCCCATCCCCGCTCTGATTCTGACCACAAGCCAACCCTTCGTGCCACCATGCCGCCTCCAAATCTTCTCTAAGTTAAATGCCCCTAAGCTCTTTGACCCAGCCTAATGTGACAGGGTCTCCAGGATCCTGTATCCTGGACCCAGTAGACCCAGTATCCTGGGCAACCTTTGCTTACCAACATCCTTCCTTAAACAACAAAGTTAGAAGGAGGGGACAGTGTAAGGGGAAACAGTAGCTCAGTTTGGGACATGTCCCACTGATGTCTCCAACTCAACATCAGCATTTGGAGTCGTGAGATTGGAACTCAGAAGAGAGAAGAGGAGAGATGGATTTTGGATCCATCTGGGTAGAGATGATAATTGCACTCCTGGGAGCACATGAGCTCACTAAGGGAAATGATACAGAGAGAAGAGGAGAGGGCCTAGGACAGAGCCTTAGGGAACACCCACATGTGCGGGAAGGAGACAGATAATAAACTGAGGAGTGAGCACGAGAAACCACGATTAGGCAGGCAGGAGAATCAGCAGAGATCCATACTCAGGAAACCAAAGGAACAAGCACATCCAAGAGGCAGAGATGGTTAACGGTGTCCAAACTTGCAGAAAGGTCAAAGAGGAGAGCTGGTGCTACTGTGTAATTTGGGATTGTGGGCCACCTTGGGGAGAACAGTTACAAGGAGAGGGATAGTCAGAAGCTAAGTTCTGAGAAATTGAGCCAATGTTGTTATGAGTGAACTAGGCCTTTTCTTTGCACGATCCCAAAGCGTTTGCAAGTGAGATTCTACTCTCTCTAGGTTGCAAGCTGACGTCCATCAGCCATTCACGAGGAGGAAGGCTGAGTAGAAGCAAGGGGGTGGGGGGAGTAATATTTAGCCACCGATTTGCAACCTCCCCTCACTAGGTTGGCTTCGGGGAAAGAGGGAGTCAAATCTGCCTCCAAGAACATTGCTCAGCCCATGTCACCCTCTGATTTCCTGGACAAGCTCATGGGACGAACTTCCGGATATGACGCTAGGATTCGGCCCAATTTTAAAGGTAATTTACTTTTAGTTCTTACAAGAAGCCTGGGGATACACTAGTACCCAGCCTGTACCTCTGTTTTCCAGTAACATTAAAGGGAATGATGGGAAAGGTAGTAAAACTGGGCTCCTCTGTCTATCTTTGCTCTTACAAGCTCAATGCTGCCCTCAGTTCCCTATGGATGCACCCAATTATTGCCATCTTCCCCAACCCTTTCCAATCCCCATCGCTGCCCCTAGCCTTAGCTTCCCTCACTCAGCTCTCTATACATTTTGGGAGAAGGCCAAGGAGGGCAAAGGAGAAGAGTAAAGGAAATGAGAAAGAGGGAGAGGGAGCTCACTGGCTGGCTCCACTGTCCCTTAAAGGATCCAGTAATGACACTGTGGTTGGTGTCCTCAGGGCCGCCTGTGAATGTGACCTGCAACATCTTCATCAACAGCTTCAGTTCCGTCACAGAAACCACAATGGTAAGTAACAGCCCCAAAAGCCAGGACTTCCCATCTTCCCTTACACTCTTCCCTCAGTTCCCAATCCCCCTACACTGCAAGGGATGCCCTCAAGCCACTCAGTGGGTTTCTCCTTCCTACTGCAATACCAAGGCAAGAAAGTACTTTCTACAATCATAGATTCTCAAATGAAAGTGGCCAGAACAATTATCTAATCCATTCCTTGCCAAAGACACGGACCGCTGCCCCCCCCCCTTAGATGTCAAGTCTTTTTTTCTCTGACTTCATGGCCAGGAGCAGACTCTTTAACAAGACTGTCCTGTGGATTCCCCAAATTGAAAACTCACTATTCAAATCCTCAATGCCCAAAGGTCCTACGGCAGGAGGTAGACATTCAGAGCCACGTATGTCTAAGCAGCAGGGGGGCAGAGATTCAGCGGGCCAGCTCAGCTCAGGCCAGCCCCCTTCTCCAGGGGGAAAAGTACATTTTCCTGATGCTTTGAGCACACTTCCACGTATAGACTCCACTGTTCTTTAGAGGTATGAGGATGTCTCAAGCTGAATCAGGAAGGCCACATCAGGGTGTCTTGGCTGCATCTAATCCAACTGCTTCTTCCCCTTCCCTTTACCCCCTAAGGATTACAGAGTGAATGTCTTCCTCCGGCAGCAGTGGAATGACCCCCGCCTAGCATATCTGGAATACCCAGACGATTCCCTGGACTTAGATCCTTCCATGCTGGACTCCATTTGGAAGCCAGACCTATTCTTTGCCAATGAGAAGGGTGCCAACTTCCATGAGGTGACCACTGACAACAAGTTGCTTCGGATCTTCAAGAACGGAAGCGTGCTCTACAGTATCAGGTACAGAGCCAGGGTGGAAAAGGGAGCCTTAGGGGAAGAAAATAGGGGGAAAGAAGGAAGCAAGGACCACAAGGAAAATGAAGGATCAGCAATTTCTTTTTGTATGTGTCTGGAGTTGGTCAGTTGAGGCTCTTGGCTTGAAGCTAGGTGGAGAATACAGAGTGAGGATGGTTGTGCCAGCACTGCCATTACTCCTTATTTGTCAGGGTGGCATACACAAGCCAAAGGCAAGAAGGTCTACCAGGGAGGTAGAGGGTGAAATGATATTGTTTTTCTCTCCCTGAATTGGTAAAGCGCTAGACCCAGAGTCAGGAAAATCTGTGTTCAAATCTGGCCTCTGACATTTCCTAGTCATGTGACCCTGGGCAAGATATTTTGCTAGTCAGCCTCAATTTCCTCATCTGTAAAATAAGAATCATACCTGTAGCATTTACTTTGCAAGATTGTCATTAGACTTAAGTGATACGATGTATCAAAGAGCCCTTTACAGACTTGCAATCTCTTCATCAATATTCATAACCACTATTATTATGTCTGATTCTCTCAGGCTAACTCTTGTCTTGTCCTGCCCAATGGACCTCAAGAACTTCCCCATGGACATTCAGACGTGCACAATGCAGCTGGAAAGCTGTGAGTACTCGTGGACTAGAGAGGTACAATTAGGAAGGTGCCCCTAAGTATCTTCCCATCAGCCTGTCATGGGCTCAAAATTCTACCACAGGTCACTCTTTGGATTAAGATACCAGAGCCCCTTTCAAATACAAATGTAGTCTTCTGAGAAAGAGGTTTGGGAAGACCTGAATAAACATTCCCCTCGTGAACTGTGACCTCAAGAAGGGAGGTCAAAGTCTAGCGCCTAGGGTTCTGACCAGTCCTGCTGGGGCATGGTAGTAGGGGAGCTCACTAAAAGGGCAAGGGGGAGAGGCAAACCCCAATTCCACTTGCTTACAACTGTACCTTGGTCTGCCCTATACCACTGATGCTACTAGGTATGACTTCAAAGTCAAATCTGTCCCATTTTGATCACATCTAGGATCCTAAGCACTGCCCAATATGTGAGCTGCCTATCTGTGCTCATTGTACCCACGTGCCCTCTAAAAGCACAAAGGTCTTGTGCCTACATAGCCAACGTGGTGAAGCTTTCCATATGGTGTGGTCACACATCGGCTACTCCTATGGCCAAGGCTGCACATCCGGGCCTTGTTTTGGGTAACCTGGGTCCCTGAGGGTGGTAGGCTTTGGGAAATCCTAGCTCAGGAAGTGATCCTCCAGAATTTGCATGCAGTACTTGCCACACATGCTCACTCAGCCAGGATCCAGATATCCAGGAGGCGCCAATCTGTTCTCTTTGACATCCTTTCAAAGAGATATCTACTATCTGGGCACCTCTCCATGATGGAGGGGGCAAGTTGAAGAGCTGGATGTTGGTAGCTTTGTCCTTCAGGGGTCCTAGATGTCAGATGGGAGAGCTTCCCGTGAAAAGCCTGGCTCAATGAGCAAGAAATGCCTCATGCTCACGCCTTGCGCAGTGTCAGCCAGGGCAGCATTTTCAATGGCCACCTCTACCATGTGTGCATGCACACGCGCGCACACACACACACATGCGCGCACACACACACATGCGCGCACACACACACATGCGCACATGCACACACACACACACACACACACACACTGTGAGACCCTGACCCTCTCTGTATCTTCTCTTTCAGTTGGTTATACTATGAATGACCTTGTGTTTGAGTGGCTGGAAGATGCCCCAGCTGTGCAAGTGGCTGAGGGACTGACTCTGCCTCAGTTTATCCTACGGGATGAAAAGGATCTTGGCTACTGCACCAAGTATTATAACACAGGTAAATCCTGGAACCTTTCACTAACTCTGAACCATGGGCCTAGGCCTGTTCAGTGGGGCCCATAATGGCCTCAACAGCTCGAGGATAAACTGACCTTTGGAGCTGAGCTGTAGAGAATAGTCCACCTTGTTCTGGGGATCAATAGAATGGGAGGGATATAAGTGATGTGTCAGTGACTTAGAGTCAGTGTCTTTGTGCTACACTGAAGGCAAGGGACAGGTTCTTTCCAGCAGAAATGAAGGCTAGGACTGTGACCTCCCCATTGCTGCCAACTGTTTCCTCCTGATGATGTCCTAACTGAACCCTAAGGTGTAAATCCTAGAACTGGAATAAAAAAGCACCCCCAACCAGGCAGGTAAGAGTTTCTAGAGGGAAAACAGAAAAGAGAGAGGTCCCAAACTCAGGGAAGAATGCAGTGATTCATCATAGAAGGGGCTTTCCTTTCCATAAACCCAACATAAAAAAGCAAGGAAAACCTGGAAGAATCTGTGATCCAAAAAATCAAGAGCTAAAGGGATGAGTGGACAGAGCCCAAGGAAAGAAGTCTCCATTCCAGAGAAGAGATGGGATTGGCAAGAGTGTCTGGCACTGCCCGGGGACAGGAGAGTCCTGGCCACATCTCCGCCAGAGCTGAAGAACAAACAGGGATCTCCCACCTCCTTGTCCATTCAGCCAACCGTACCTTCCCCCTAGGAACTGCTCTCTCTGCCGCAGAATCAAATTAAGTCAATTTTCAAAACAAACAAAGAAAAACTAACAACCAAGGGAATGGGTAAGGTTCCTATGCCATGAGATTTGCATCTCAGTGAGCCAGTTGCTGCTGGGCACAGCCAGCTCTCACTGGGTGCTCTTCCTCATACGGGCAAATAGGACTGGGAAGCTCTAAGCTCCGCAGAGATGCCAGGTTTCCCCCTGCATCTGGTATTGGAATGGCACTGTCTTAATGGCCTGGCTTCTTTAGTGCCCCCTAGGGTAACTGGCATTGCCTCGGGGAGTAGGCAGCCAACGAGCATTTATTAAGAAGTTACGATGTGAGAAGTACCACTTATTGGAATTTTGTTTGTATTTATTTCATCCCAGTTTGATTTATTTTAATTATTAAAACTTAAGTTTGTTGAGCAGTAGAAATTAGTCGTTTAATTGATTGATATTTCAGTTTAGTCAAGAAGGGTTATTTTATGTGGATGCAAATACAGATTTGGTGTCAAAGAAGGAAGAAGAGGAAGGGGAGGAAGAAGAAGAAGGAAGAAGGAAGAAGAAAAGGAAAAAAGAAAGCAGCAAGAATGAAGGAGGAGAAAGAGAATAAAAAGAAGTCGTTCCCTTGTGCCAGGTGCTGGGCTAAGCTCTGGAGATACAAAGAAAGGCAAAAACAAGGTCCCTGCCCTCAGAGCCCACAGTCTAGTGGGAGAGACAAGAGGCAAACAGCTGCACACAAACAAGATATATCCAATATAAATGGGAGGTCATCTGAGAAGGAAAGAGGACAGGAAGCCAAAAGGCAATGTTCCAGACGGGGGGGGACAGCCTGCAAAGGGGCATGGAGGCTGGAGATGCAGTGATGGGAATAAAGAGCAGCAAGGAGGCAAGTGTTAGGGGACCAAAGCATGTGCAGGAGAAGAAAGGGTCAGGAGACTGAAAAGGTAGGAAGGGCTTGGGTTGGGAAGGGCTTTCAAAGCCAAACAGGATTTTCTATTTGCTACTGGAAGACAGAGAGAACCACAGGATAGGGTTAAGTGGGATGGGGATGAGAGGAGCGATGATCAGATTTATGTTTGGATTTCTTTCACTCTGGCAGCTACATGGAGGAAGGATTTAAGTGGGGAGAGATTTGAGATAGGGAAACCAGTCGGGCGGTTATTGCGATACTCCAGGCATGAGACAATGAAGGGCCCATGCCCAGATGGCAGATGTGACAACAGGTTGGATGTATGGTGTAAGCGAAGATGAAGAGCCAAGATAACAATGAGGTTGTGAGCGTGGGTGACTGGAGAACAGGAGGAATCAGGAAGTAGAGGAGAGGGGAAGACCAAAGAGAAAGATAATGAGATCCGTCTTGGACAAATTGAATTTGAGATGCCCAAGTTGCAGCTGGTGATGTGAGATAGGAGTGTAGGAAAGAGATTGGGATTGGATTTTGAGATATGGACATCACTGAATAGAGATGATAATGGCATTCACATGGGCTGATGAGATCACCAACAGCTTAGTATAGAGGGAGAGAAAAAAAAAAGGGCCCAGAACAAAGCCTCATAGGAGCCCCACCGTTAGTTGGCGTGACTAAGCTGAATAGTCAGCAAAGAGACTGAGAGATGGTCTCCTGGGAGGAGAAGCAGGAAAAGGAGGAACAGCGTCACAAAAACCTAGGCAGAAAAGCAGAGAGCATCCAGGAGGAAAGGCTGATTGCCAGTGTCACAGGCTGAAGAGATACATGAACTGACGCTGAGTGAAGTGAGTAGAACCAGGAGAACCAAGCAACAAGATTATGCGATGATCAACTCTGATGGATGTGACTCTTTCCAACCATGAGGCGATTCAAGCCAGTTCCAATGGTCTTGTGATGGAGAGAGTCATCTGCATCCAGGTAAAGAGCTGTGGGCACTGAGTGTGGATCACAACATAGTATTTTCACTTTTTTGTTGCAGTTTCCTTGCTTTTTGTTTTTTCTCATTTTTTTTTCCTTTTTGATCTGATTTTTCTTGTGTAGCATGATAATTGTGGAAATATGTATAGAAGAACTGCACATGTTTAACCTATATTGGGTTACTTGCTGTCTGGGGCGGGGAGGGAAGGAGAAAAATTTGGAACACAAGGTTTTTACAAAGGTGAATGCTGAAGACTATCTTTGCATGTATTTGGAAATTAAAAAGTTATGATTTTTTTAAAAAGGCTGAACATTTTCACACACTCTATTAATGTTTGTTTACATTATGTTTTCCTTCTCAGGTTTTTTATTTTCTCTTCCCTGTACAGCAAGATAACTGTATAAATAAATATACATGTATACATATATATACACATAAAAAAAGGCTGAAGAGAGATCAAGAAAGATGAAGGTTCATTAGATTTGGCAATTAATAAATCATCGGGAACTTTATAGAGAAAATATCAACTGAAAAATGAGGTCAGAAGGCGAATTGTAGAGGATTGAGAAGACAGGGAGGGGAGCCAAACTGGATATAGCAACAAGGATTCAATAAATGGAGAGAGATTCAGAATGAAAGAGAAAGAGAGAGAGTGATGGTAGGGGGGATCCACTAGAAAAGATAGGAGGGGATTGGATGAAGGATTTGCCTTGATATGGAAAAGGGCCACCTCTTCACAAGAGGCAAGGATGGTGAAGGAAATAGTGAGGAAAGATGTCTGGGTAATATAGGATGAAGAGAAAGGGAAAAGAGGGAGCTTTCATAAGATAGTCTGAGTGAAGTATGAAGTAAGGTCTTTGGCTCAGAGGATGAGAAGAGTGACAGGAGGGGTCTGAGAAAGGACAAAAAGGTTTGGGAAACTCCTATGGTCAGTGGGGTAGCAAATCAAATATAGAAGCGGCTTTCAGCAACAAGGGCCCAATTGAGATTATGTAACATAAATCTGTTATGGACCCAATCAACATAGCTTACTACTGTCTTCATCTCCCTTCAATAGCAACTCTCCAAGAGGTGTCAAAAAGGGCTCCACTAGTCCTGAAATGGCATTTATTAAGTGCTTAGTATGTGCCAGGGTCTGAGCGTCTTGGAGGACTCCAGGTCACCCGTGTGAGGATGTATATGTAGTGAGATTGAGGCACAAGACACAGAACTGTGAAGGTCTCAGTCATACGTGGCATTTACCCACTAATATCCCAATGTCAGCAATGGGTGTAAGAACTGACCCATAGGCCTACAGCCTAAATTAGCTCAGTGTGGCCACTCTTCCTTGATCTATTTGTAAGCCCTGGTAGGAAGACAGAGATAGTGTGGGAGTTACCATGTTGAGTCTGTCCCAAAGAGAAACAAGGTTATTGCCAGTCAGCTGTGGGCCAGAGGGGGCATCTGGGACTAATCATCTCTTTTTTCTGGCAGGAAAATTTACCTGCATAGAGGTGAAGTTCCACTTGGAGCGCCAGATGGGCTACTACCTGATCCAAATGTACATCCCTAGTCTGCTCATCGTCATCCTGTCCTGGGTCTCCTTCTGGATCAACATGGATGCTGCCCCTGCCCGGGTGGGCTTAGGTATCACGACGGTATTGACGATGACGACCCAGAGCTCAGGCTCCCGAGCTTCTTTGCCTAAGGTGAAGGAACACATTGGAACATAGTTTTACACAGGATATTTCTCAGCTAGCTCACATTCTTATGTTGATCACATTTGAATTCAACTGAATCCAATTCCAATGAACATTTACTAAGGATTTATTTAATAAGGGCATAAGGTAATTTGATGTAGTAGATAGAGGGCCAACCTGAGAGTCAGGAAGACTGGATCCAAGTCCTGTCTCTGAGACATACTGGCTGTATGACCCTTTTTGGAATTGATTATTTTGGCAATGATGCCAAATTCAAATGGGAACTGATTCCTGTTGGTTTCACAGTCACTTAGAAAACCACAGATTCACATTATCTATGTTGAATTATACTTTTATTCTGGGTTAAACATTTCCAAATTACGTTTGAATCTGGTTCGGGCTGCACTTGGGAGTTTAGCCAGAGGTTTGATACCTCTGCTCCAAATCTCTAAGTGGCAGAGGTGTTGATCTACATTGCTAGAAGGAGTTTTCCTAGACCAATGAGATCCTAGGTCCAGGAAAAGACAAATAGGTATATGTACAGTCCCATGCTTGGGTGGGAGGGGATGTGTGGGGGGGTGGCAAGGGGCACTACTTAGGATTAAAAGTGCTAGAAAGTTAAGTAGCAGAGAAGTTCAATGCTTGGGATCTTCCTGGTCCAGTCAAAGGAGAAAACTGCAGACATTATAGAATCTTTGACTTTTATTCCTGGAAGGGACCTCAAAATTCATTGCATCCAAGCCACTCGTACTGTACTTATAAAGAAGCTAAGACCTAGAGACGGGCAGTCACGCCTCACAAGCTAAAGCATTAGACCTAAAAGATTCCACTTCTTGCAATAGGCTTTGGAGTCGCCTTTCAGTAATCTTTCAGTCTCATTTTCTGAGTCAAATCGTATTCCAAACGCATTGTCCAAATCCTGAGATTCCGCTGGAATGTTGTGGTCATAAATTTTGCTTGAAGGAAGTGGGTCTCTAGCTAGGGCTCGGAACACTTTTTGGCACCCAAACGTTTATTCTCACGGGGTTTGTTGCAATGAGATTTATGTTTATGGTTAGAAAGACTAAGAGTAAATCTGGTGGCTTGATCAGGTAAGCTTATTCTTGCACCTGCGTATTAATACAAGCCCTGGGCTCTTCCTAGTCCCTGGCTTTCCAAAGTCCAGGGAGGAATTATCAGGGAGGTAAAAATGGAAGGCAAGGAGAAGTGAGGGAATGGCCCAGGACCTCAGTCAGTGACACTGTTTGATGAGCATAGAAACTTACTCCATGGAAATGTTCCCTTGGTTAATATGGGTAGAGGGAGCTCTAATATTTGAAAAAAAAAAGGTAAAGAATGGACCTACTCTATGGGCTTAATACTGTCAAGTATATGCTCTGGTGATTTTGCAAAATCAATAAACAAAAGGTCTTAGATAGAGGGAGTGACGGAATAGAAACATTTACTGGCCTTCTTGAACAGCTTCAGACTGAGTCATACAGAGCCCCAAATTAAAGACATGGGAAAGGGGGTAGAGAGAAGCCAGACTTCAGCTGGACCCAGTCAGTCAAGCTGGAGGAGATGGGAGTGACACAGCTGTCGGTGCTGCTGAGGCAAAAAGCCGCTACTCAGACATCCATAACCTGCCCACTCATCCAGTAAGTTTTCTGGTCAGAAAAGCATAGTAACAATATAGCATAATCATTGGGGAAATCGGAAGCAGAGATTCTGGATGGGGAAAAAGAGGCTAGGTTGTTCTAGGAAGAAATCAGACATGGAGAACACACTGTTTCCTTTTGTGTTTCTTGGGTTGTTTCATTGTTGAGACTGAAAGAGTGAGCTAAGGAAAAGTACCGCAGTTTCCACCTCAGGCTTGCCAAAAGAACTCCCTTTTCCGGTCCCCTCCTGTGAACATACACAATCCATCTGCTCTCAGAAACCACTTACTTTGTTTTCTCATTTGGAAGGAAATGGCTTTTTCTTCTTCTACTACTTTTTTTGCAGCATCTGGCACCTCTTGGTCAGATTCTAATGGCTTTTTGTTGGCTCTGTTGGCCACAAAGAAAGTCACAAATGTGTACCCTAACCCCAAATTATGATGAGCCCCTCGGAGCCTTTTCTTCAGGTCATTCCTTATGAATAGCCATTTCCACTCCCCTGGGACCAAAGAAAGCATCCTACCAACCATGCCCGGGTCCTGATGTGGCTTGGGAAGGACAGGGCCATGACCTCTCCCCAGGGACTTTAGTTTTGAATGAAAGGACTTGGGAGGAAGATAGAGGAAAAATGTGAAAGCTGCTCTAATGTTAGGGAATGCCAGGGCCCTCCTTAAGGAAAAGGAGAGGGAATTTTCTCCCGGGCTTCTTCCAATCATAGTCACTGCTCACAATAGCCCAGGGGCCTGCGATGTATCTCCTCATCCCACCCTCAGAGTCACAGAGCTGAAACAGGGGACTGGATCAATGAAGGAGAGGGGCAGGTAGCCTAGTATCTAAGTGATGACACCTCTATCATCATTCTGGCTCTGAGAATCAGGAAGTTTTATTTGTAAATGTACAGGGATGTAAATGTAAATAGAGAGAGGAGAAGGACCCCACTCCCTCCCAATGGCACAGAGAGAAGCAGATGTTCTGGAGTGTGCAACAAAAGAAACAAAGGAACCAAGGATGGGAGAAGACAGGGTACAAAAGGAGAACAGTGCATCAGAAGTACAGAGGAGCTAGGGTATTGGGTATCGGTAACCCTAGATCTGGGCTGAGCACAAGAGTGTATGCAGAGCCTTTCTTTCCAAGAGCTCCCGGCACTTCCCAGATCTTGCCCAACACTAGCTCATTATTTAATCTCCATCAGCATTGACTGAGGCCCCAGAGCAGTGCATGGCACTAGGATTAACTGGTAGTGACATCAGACAACAGTGTTACCTTTTAATAGATGGAAAAGTAGAGATAAAGTGCGATGTTAGGGTAAATTTTCAAAGGGGTTCTCGAGTTTTGTGCTTTAGCTTCATTGACTAGAGTGTATTATAAGTGAGGTGAAGTGATGGGATATAAGTCCAGAAAGGCAGGATAAAGACAAACTATGAAAGGGTTTAGGCACGAGGCTAAAGAGTTTATATTTGATCCCAGAGGCCAAAGGGAGTCAGTGAAAATTCTTGAGCAAGGGAATGACATAGTAAGATCTGTGCTTTAGGAAGGTTGTTTTTTGTTTTCCAGAATAGTTGGGAGATTTTGCCTAAAGGAATTTCAGGCTGAGGAAAGCACATAGTAGGACCAAGGTTAGCAAGAGGCAGGATGGTGCCATAGAAAGAAGACCAGCTCTGGATTCAAAGGTTGTTGTTCTTCAGTTATTTCAGTTGTGTCTGATTCCCTATGATCCTGCTTGGGGTTTTCTTGGCAGAGATCCTAAAGTGTTTTGCCATTTCCCTCTCCAAATCATTTTATAGATGAGAAGAAGGAGGCACACAGGGTGAAGGGACTCGCCCAGGGTCACACAGCCTGCTCCAGACCTAGTGCTCTATCCACTGCACCACTCAGTTACCCCAAACTAAGACAGTTTTTCCTCTTAGAGAACTTCTAATGGTACAGATGAAGTGTCAGATGCTAGACATATTGGTGGATCTCACTGAAATTCATAGAAATCATTATTCCCTATGTGTACTCCAAACTCTTCTTCTTTCCCAGGGAGACTGAATGAGCCCCAGATAACTAGCTAATTCAAATCAATAAGGCACATTTCTGATGCACCTACTATGTGCTAGGTACCATACTAGGCTCTGGAAATACAAAACCAAATTGAAAAATAATCCCTGTCTTTGAAGAACTTGCATTTGGTGGAGGAAGGAGAGGGATTGAGCAGGGGTCTAGATAAATAAATAAACATAAAATTGATGCAAATAGCTTGCAGTGGAGAGGAAAGGGATTAACCTTTGGGAGAAGTGATCAGAAAAGACCTCTTGTAGGAATTAATTTCAACTGAGTCTTGGAAGGAGTTAGGGATTTCAAGGGGTGAAAGTAAGGATCAAGTGCAAAGGTGCAGATCTATCGGGGGATGGGGGTGGAAACATCACCTATGGGTAACATCAGATAAGCAAGTTTGGCTGGAATATAGAATTTGGGAGAGGAAGTAAGATGTAATCAGTTTGGAAACATAGGTCTTTTTAAAATGCTAAAGGGAACATTGTATCCTAGAAGTAATAGGGAACTACTGAAACTTCTTGAGGGATAGAGAAACATGATCAGCCTAATATGGTACCTTCCACACAGCAAGTGCCTAATAATTATTGAAAGGAGCAAGGAAGGAGAAGGAGGTAGATAGGGAGAAAGAAGTGAAAGAGAAAATTTTAGAAAAAAATCAAGTGAAGTGATCAATTATGAGAACAGATTAAACTAGATGGTCTCCAGGTCCTTTCCAACCTCAAGGTTCTATGAATCTTCGAGCTTTGTGATGGGCTAGAAACATGAGACTGGGGGGGGGGGAGATTCTTGTCCTGTTTGAAACCAACCAGCTATGTAGCCTGAAGTAAGCCATTCCCTTTGGTGCATCTTGATACAAGAGAGATGATTTCCATGATTAGCTCTCCATTTCCTTATCTATAAGATGGGGGTCCCTATGTACCCAAAGAGCTGTTGTGGGACCAGATGAAAGCCTGGATATTCAGTGCTTTGAAAAGTGGAAAGCATCATGATGTTATTTGGTGATACTCTTAGTTAAGAAAAAGGCAGTAGGAACAAAGACAAATAGAAGGAAGAGAGATCGATGAACCCCTGAGCAGCGATACGTGTCTTTCCCATCAAGAATACAACTAGTGAGCCGGAGGATAGCTCAGGTGAGGGGCCGGGCCAGGGAGGGGAGGAGCCCGAAGGGAATCTCAATGGACGCCTCAGTTGGTATTACAGGTGTCCTACGTTAAAGCGATTGATATCTGGATGGCAGTCTGTCTGCTGTTTGTATTTGCTGCCCTGCTGGAGTATGCCGCTGTGAACTTTGTCTCCCGCCAACATAAGGAGTTCATACGCCTTCGAAGGAGGCAGAGGCGCCAGCGTATGGTAAGTATTTCCAGTTACAAGTCAGCATGCCCTCCTCCACTATTTCTGTCCTCTTCTTGTGGCATTTCCTCCAATTTCTGATACTTTCTTATCATCTACACTAGTGGCCCAGAGATTAGTTGGGGTGTTTTCTCACTGGAAGGAGCCAGTTATTTTAACATCAGCTATCTCTGGCCTTGGTCAAAAGGGACAACTTCCTCCCTCCTTTAACGTCTGGCAGACCCAGCAGTCGTACAGGATACTCCTGCCTGATCTTTGGCCAAACCGGTGACAGCCTCACCTTGAAATGGCTTACTAACCTGGGGGTACAAACAGTGACGTTTAGTGGAAAGAACACCAGAGTGGAAATCGTGAGATTTCCAATCTGGGCCCGAATCCAACCCAACAGTGAATAGCTATGTGATCCTGGACAAGTCACTGTGTCTCTAACTTGTTTCTTTTATCACTACAATACTTTCCAAGGTTGCTGGGAGGATTGAACTATAAAATGTAACACAAAACTTGTAAGGTTTTCTTGCTAGTATGCCATGCTGCCCTCAAGTGATTGTGCAGCTTATGGTTGTTCCCTCCCCCCACTCCCACCCCCATCCCCGGGTCCCTGGGGTACCCCTGGTTGCTGCAGGCAATAGCTACTAGGTGGCAATTCAAGGGCCAAAAAGCATGTTTCGAGGTGAAATGTTGCTGAAGGGACTCTATGATCCCCTCGGGTTTAAACTCTGCCAACTTGCCCTGCTCTGGATAAAAGCTTTCATTATGGACCCTAGAGGGGGAACGGGAGCGGTTCGATTAGGAATATTTTCTGGCATTTCTGTTCTTTGTTCCCTTTTCTCTCAAGGAAGAAAAAAAAGTTTCCACCTGGGAGAACCAGGAGATGGACTGTGTTGTCATGACAACGGAGATGGCCTCTCTCCATCCCCTCTCTGGAAAGAGGCACTTGTGATCACCTGACAATCCAGTCCCCCTTTCCCTCCTCCCTGCCCCAGAGCCAGGGTGTTGGGGGGCGGGGAGGATTGTGTTGTCATGACAACAGAGTTGGTCTCTCTCCTCTACTTTTAGAGAACAGAGTGTGGTCATGTTGTTATGACAACAGATGCGTTCCTGAGACACTCTTCTGGGAAGGAAGTGCAAAATGATGAACAAAAGAAAGAACCCTAGTTGTTTTGTGCTATGGGCTGATTGCCTGGTGCAGAGGGCCAAAAAGATTTGATCTGTTCAGAACCAGGAGCCTGCTAAGAGCCACTTAACTAGGCTAAGAGCTCACAGCTTCTCTCTGCGCCTGATCTAGAGGCCTTTGAGTCTGAGGTAACAAAGCCACAGATGATCCCTGGAGTTCAAGTGGCCAGTTAAGGATTCCAGTCTCGAGGTCTAATCTCTGAGTACAAAGGAGGCTCAGCCTGGGCCAAATTCCTTCCCCTCCAGGCCCGAATTCCTTGCTCCCTGTCCTCCCCTCTCTGAGTCTGCTCTGGCCTCTGCTGGGCCCAAGGAGCTCAAACACTGAAACTCAAGCTCCTAATGGCTGACCTTGGTTTGGGATTGGCAGAAGACAATCCCCTGTCTCTTAGCCTTTCTCTTGGACCATTTCATAGTGCTCATTGTCTCTTTCCTTCATTATCAGAGCCCTGGGTAGGGCGGCCTCTAGTGGTCAAATCCATTTTGGCATCTCCCCATAATTCACTACAGCTACATGGCTATGAATCCACTTCCTCAGTTTTCAGAGAAGGGAATTGAGGCCCAGGGAAGGAAAGGGGCTTGATCAAGGTCACACAAACAGTAACACATCTATGATTGGAAACCAGGTCCTGACTCCAAATCCATTGTCACTTGGAATTTGAAACCGGGTTTTCCTGTCTCCAGGTGATGCAATCAAAGGACATTACTGGCTTATTAGGTTGAGTAGCAGGCTTTGTGCACTCTGGGATACACAAACAAAAAAATTAAACAGTCTGTGGGCCTCCTCAAGGAGCTGGGGATGATGGGAAAGAATCAGTATTCATTAAGAACCTATTATGTGGCAGGGACACTTTATAAATATTATCTCATTTGATCCTTACGACCCTGTGGGGGTGGGGGAGGCTGCATTTTATAGCTGAGAAAACTGAGGCACTTAAAGGTGAAATGACTTGTTTAGGATCACACAGATAGAAAGTGTCTGAGTTCACTTCTGAATCCAGGTCTACTTGACTCAAGCGCTCTGTGCACTATGGCTTCACCTAGCTGTTGCTACATTCTAAGCACCAAGCTCTTTCTAGCACATCACATTTCCTTTCCTAATTTTCAATTCCAGGCTAAGTTCACCCCCAACTTTTAGACCATCCCATGCCAAGCCCTGCTCCTCTAGGAAGATCTAGAGTGGGCTAGTAAAAGACCAGACAAGGAAGATGGTGGCGGCAGCCCCACCCTAGGCCTCCATCTCTCATGGAAGCTACGTCTTCCATAAAACAGAAACATCTGGCAGAGCACCACGCCACTCCCCTGCCCTGTTTTCGTTTGCTCCCCAACTGTTGGATTGAAATAGGGATGAGCATCGAGTGAGCAAACTAGCCTGGAGTCCCTCTGGTGGCAGACTAGCCCACACCCCATGACGTGGCCTGCCGGAATTTGGCTCCCCTCTGAAGCGCCAACTCCAGGCTCAGGCAAAGCACTATCAACTCCTTTCTGCCCTCTCCTTTTTTTGGTGTGCATCTCCAACTGTTCCCACTGCCAGGTACCTCGGGGTCGTCCTTCCCAACAAATGCCCCCGATGAGGTCATGCCCTTTGTCCCCCTGAGCAAATGAGCTAGCAGCCACAAAAAATGCCTCAAACCAGTGGCCGAGACTCCAGGCGAAAAATCAGGCAGGCAGGGCTTGGAGTGTGTGGACTATAGGGCAAGATGGTAACAAGCAGGACCAAGGCCAGAGGTCTGGGCCTCTTCCTCTGGGGCAGCTCAAAGCAGGTGTGACTTTTCTGTCTTTGTCCTTTTCAGCCATGGTGTAGCTTTAGTAGGCTGCTAGAATGGAAGCTCTCTGAGGCAGGACTTGTCTTTGTATTGTCAGCTCCTGGCACAGGGCCTGGCACAGTAGGCACAGTGGTTGATGAAGTGAATTATGGTTACAAAGTGGTCTGTTCCTGAAGCCGGATGGAACTTGCCAGGAGTGTGTTGTGCATGGTGCCAGGCTGCCCCAGCATATCCGTGCCCCTGTGATGTCCATCAATGTCCTTCAAAAATCAAGCAGACTCACCTCTTTCAGGAAGCCTCTCTGGATGAACTCTAAATTCCCAGCATCCACTCTTGCTCTGTAGTCTCTTGCTTACTTTTCAGCTGCTTTCTGGCTTGTCTCTTTTAAAAGGCAATGATTTCCTCAAAAAGATCGATAATGTCCATATCTGGGGGATCTCTCTGATCCCCAATGCCTAATGACAACAGCTCAGATTTACATAGTGCCTTAAGGTCAACAAAATATTATATATACTAGCTCATTTCACCTTCTCAACAATTCTATAAGGTAAAAATTAGTTATTATTCCCATTCTACAGATGGGGAAACGAGTTCAGGGAAGTCACCTGGCTTGCCGACATCCCCATGGCTAGAAAGCCTCCCCCGTGCTCTTTCTACTTGCTTAAGACAGACAGATCGGTAAGTTCATCAGAGAATTAGGCTTGTCATGAAGAGACATCTAGTTGGGAGCCATGAGCGACCTCCATTACTCTGCAGTCCCTAAGCTGTCAACCTCTCCCAGAGCCTTGGTCCAGTAAGGCCTAGTTCCTCTCTCCTCCCTTCCCACTTGTCCTTCCAGTGCCTCCTTCCCTCCATTCCCAGCAGCAGCAGCAGCTCACTGTCTTCTCCCCCTCTTTTCACTTGTCCCCACCTATACCCTAACACATACACATACATGAGAGACAGAAAGAAGTAAAAAGAGAGGAGAGAAAGAGGAGAGACAGGAGAAGAGACAGAGAGGAGAGAGAGAGAAGGAGAGAGAAAGAGGGAGAGGAGAGAGAAAAGCAGAGAGAAAGAGCAAGAGAAGAAGAGAAAGGGAGAAAGAGAGAATGAGAGAGAAAAACAGAGAGAAAGAGAGTGAAGGACAGAGTAAGAGGTGAGAGAAGGAGAGAGAGAGAGAAGGAGAGAGAAAGAGTAGAGAGGAGAGAGAAAGAGAAGGAGAGAGACAAGGAGAGAGAGAAAGAGAAGTAGACAGAAAGAGAGAGAATGAGAGAAAGAGAAGGAGAGAGACAAGGAGATAGAAAAAAGGAGATAGAGAAAGAAGGAAAAAGAGAGAGAAGTAGAGACAGAAAAGTAGAGAGAGAGGAGAGCGAGAGATAAAGAAGAGAGAAAGGAGACAGAGAGAGAAGACAGAGAGAAGTACAGAGAGAGGAGAGAGAGAAGATAGAGAGAAGAATTCAGGGAAAAGTAGAGAGAGAGAAAGAAAGAGAGAAGGAAAGAAAAGAGAGAAAGAAAGAGAAAAGGAGAGAGTGAGGTTAGAGAGTTAGAAAGAGAAAGAAGAAATAGAGAAACCGAGAGAGAGAAATATGTAGAGAAAGAGAGAAATAGAAAAGGGAGGAGAGAGAGAGCAAGAGAGAGAGAGGAGATAGGAGACAGAAAAGGAGAGAGAAAGAGAAAAGGAGGAGAGAGAGAAGAGAGAGGACAGAGAGAAAGAGAAAGAAGGAAATAGAAAGAGAAAAGGAGAGAGTTAGAAGAAAGAAACAGAGAAAGAAGAGAGAGAAAGAAAGAGGAGAGAGAGAAACAGAGATAAAGAGGAGAGAGGGGAGGGAGGGAGGGAGGAGAGAAATATATAGAAAAAGAAGAGAAAGAAATAGAGAGAGAGAGGAGAGAAAGAGAAGGAAATAGAAAGAAAGAGAAAAGAACAGAGTGAGGAGAAAGAAACAGAGAAAGAAGAGAGAGAAGAGAGGAGAGAAATAGAGAGAGGAGAGCGAGAAAGAGAGGAAAAAAGAAGTAGAGAGAAAGAGGAGAGAGAAACAGGGAGAGGAGAGAGAGACAAAGAGAAAGAAGAGATAGAGAGAAGGAAAAAAGAGAGAAATAGAAACAGAGAGACACAAAGGAGACAGAAGGACAGAGAGAGGAGACAGAGAAAGAGAGGAAAGAGAAAAAGAGAGAGGAGATAGAGAGAGAGAGTGTGTGTGTGTGTGTGTGTGTGTGTGTGTGTGTGTGTGTGTGTGTGTCAAAAAGGGGTGGGCATATTCACTTTTTCTCTCTTTTCCTCCTTCCTCCCTGACAGATCAAGGTCTTGTCCTGTCTTCCACCTCTGAGGGTCCAAGGGCAAGGGGAAGCAGGCTCCCATGGGCACATTCTGGGTGCTCACCATTCCCAGTGCTCACCTTCGAAAACACAAGAGGAAATAATCAACTTTAAAGAAATAGCTCGAGCCCAGAGTAGGAAGGCTGAGCTGGGCTTTTTCTCCTTCGGGCCCACTCTGGGCCTGTAGAGGCAACTCTCACTCTCGGGGGTGTGAATGAAGGGACCAGTCAGGAATCTCTTCTTTCTTAGCCTGCCAATGATTCTGAAGAGATCCAGGGTTTCTGGACCTCAGTTTCCACATCCCTAAGATGAGGATCAACATTATCTTCATTGTAGGAATAACGTCAGGCTTTCCTGGAGCAAGCTATAAAGTGCTACAGAAATTCAGGTAGTCTGGTTCCTCAAGGGACTACTGTAGGAAACAAAAATATCTCCCTACCTTTTCCCAGAGAACTCCGTAATCGTGCCAATATTTTCTAGATTCTCTTGATGTAGGCTCTGGCCTGATAATGTCATAATCCCTTCGCCGAGAACTTTCAATGGCTCCCCATTAACCTTGGAATGAAATAGACTCCTCGGCCAGCTCACATGGCTCTAAGCTGATTCTATACAACTCCCCTTATTATACTCTCCACTCCAGGCAAACTAGACCTTGAATGGTTCACTGAACTCGGTACGTTTTTGCAGAAATCTCTCTCTCCTTTGTTTTTAAACAGAGAAAACTGAATGTCATGTAACCTTTTTGGCATCCTCCAGGGTCATAGGATGGCAGATGTCTAGCTGGAAGGGACCTTAGAACCCATCTAGCCCAAACTGCTTAATTGATAATATGAGGAAACTCGGATCCAGAGAAGGAAAGGGACTTGCCTAATGTCATATAGATAGAAAGTGACAGAAGCAGGATTTAAACCCAGAGTCAGTAAATGATATTTTCACTCCTCCATAATGAACATCAACCATTGGCCCAGCGTTGGGTAATACAGATTATTGAGACACATAAGACTGTGCTCCCACTTTTCCTCTCCCAGACATGTGGGATTAACGAGTGCTTGTGTCAACTTTTTGTGGTTATTCTGTCTCAATCGATCAACCGACATTATTAAGCATCTACTATGTGCCCAATACTGTGCTAAGTTCACACTAGCAGTATACATTTCTCACTCCTTTCATCTACTCATACTTGAGTTGAAAGGGCTGTAGGAGACCATCTGGTTCAGATACACACCAACACACCCACCCACACACACACACACACACACACACACACACTCACATCCCTTTTACTGTTAGAAAACTGAAGCTCAGATCGTCATTTGCCCAATCTCCTACTGGTAGTCCAAACATCCAGGATTTGAATTCAGGGCCTCTGGCTCCCAATTCACCATCACTGCCACTATACTACTCTTGCCTCTATCAAGCAGATCGAGAGCCTCACTCTATGGTGCCCCCTCTCCTACCCACCCCATCCGCTGCTGCTTCTACTCTGCCATGAGCCGGAAGCCAGACAATCAAATGTGATATGAGTATCTCTGTTTGGCAATGAGAGTTATTGAGGCCTTGAGTGAGGGACTGAGTGTTTCTACTTCAAGTGGAATGAATGAGCATAATGATAAGTGGAACGCTAAGTGCACAGACCCTGGGAACTTCCTTTTAGCTGCTGCCGTGGATCAGTTCCGCGCTCCCTGTAAATCTGGAGCAGGCTTCCAGAGCGTTAAGGTTACATGAGAATTCTATTGTGGGGATTTTAGCAATACCGTGGTCACGTGTCCATAACGGCCCAGACATCACAATGGCCAGGAGTCCAATCCTGTTAACAGGGTATGTATCGGGGAGGCTATGACCCATCTGCGGGAATTAGCAGGTGTCCATCTGGAACTACCCAATTGGCTCCACTGAGTTCACTGGCTGACCATCTGGGAGTGTGCAAATCCCTTAGGTACGGGAAGCTCATGGGAACAGAGAGCAACTAGGGAGGGGACCTGATGGGCCAAATTCACCTTATCCCACAGATGAAGAAACTGCAGCCCACAATCAACACTCAGCAAGTGTCGGAGGTAGGATTTGAACCCAAGCTCAGGACCCCCACCCATGCTGCCTTCCCGTTGAGTTTTTGGTTTTTAGGTAGAGAGAACAAACAAGCCCCCAGCCCAGGAAGAATTCTACTTCCTTTCTCGGCCAGTAAACCACCAAAACCAAGCTCCCCAAAGCCTAAAGGTTTCCTAAGTGACATCCTCTGATAGGTTTCATTGCTCTGCTTATCACAAATCAGAGCAATCTGAAGACTCCTATTACTTTTAGACATCCTTCGAAGTGAGTTGACACTCCCACTGGTTCTGAACGCCCCTAAGTATCTCTTGGCAAATACTGTGATGACTGTTGTGATTTTTCTAAGGGAAGAACCTGTGAGTAGGAGTATAACATAAGACTATGCTTATGATGGATAAATGCGTATGATCTCACCCGAGGAACAATCCGCACATCCTGGTCTCTGTCCCTCACGTGATCTCAAACTCTTGTCTGCTTTTTCTCACTTGCTCCTGCAGGAAGAAGAGGTCATCCAAGAGAGTCGATTCTATTTCCGGGGCTATGGCCTGGGCCACTGCCTGCAGGTCAGGGATGGAGGTCCCATGGAAGGCCCGGGTATTTATAGCACCCCACCCCCAGTCCCTCTCTTGAGGGAGGGGGAGACGGTGCGGAAGCACTACGTGGACAGGGCCAAACGAATCGATACCATCTCCCGCGCAATCTTCCCTTTCACGTTCCTCATCTTCAATATCTTTTACTGGGTTGTCTACAAAGTGCTGCGATCAGAGGACATCCACCAAGCACCATGATGAGAGCAGGGGACTCCCGAGGAAGCCTCCAGGAGTGGAGTGAGGCTGTCACGTCCTTTGGCGTACATCACAACTCGGACAGTTCCTTGATTTCCCATCCAGAGTACCCAACTTCCAGCCTCCCAGCTACATGGGTACATGCTGCTGTTGCTGTTGCATGGTGACAAAAGTGGCTGTACTTTTAGAGAAGGTTTATCTACTCAAACCCGACCAAGTTCCAACCTCATTCATGCTGTCCTAAAGTTAGGGTCTGCCATTTTCCTGGGGCTTCTTTCTCTTCCAAAGACTCATCTTCCAACACTCTATTAAGGGGGTTACTCAGGTCCCTAATGCTAAAAACTATAGGTTCTGCCATTTCATCCCAGTCTATCTTCACCCCAGCATGGCCTCATAGGGATGCTGTGCCCTCTTTTCTTATCACCTGAACGTGGAGCTTCCTACCCCTTCAAAAGCATGGAATCTAACAGTGTGCCCATCCATATTTGCTGCCCTTCACAGCCAGCCACACACACACACACACACACACACACACAAAGAAGCAGAGAGTCTCTGTTGGGGGCTATAGAAGGAAGGGAAGCTGACCACCCTTCCATGACCCATTCAGCACAGACTATGACTGGAAAGCCTTGCATTGAACTAGGGGAATCAGCTGAGAGCTTTTCACAAACATTAGAGAACCCAATACTGGGCATGGATGGTGGGGAGGGACTTTAGATTTCTGGAAAAATCAGATCTTGACAACCCAGAGAGACCTCATCATTTAGCACTATTGAAGTCTCCTAGTCCTGGGAACCCTTGGCCGTTCCTGAAGGCCTTTATCCCTTAAGAACCCAGCACAGTGGCGGGTAGCTTTGGGTTGCCTAAAAATAGGCAATGTTTTGAAAGGAACTGCTTGATCTTGCCCAGTGGCCCTTGGAACCTTGCAAAAGAAACCAGGCCTGAACCACTGTGTGCCTGAAACCTAGGAATTGTGGGAAACAGAGACTGTCCTTGGATAATTTTGTGTTTGCTTTTTTCATTCCAAACCCCAGACCTTTTGATATCCAAACTGCTCCCTTGTGCCGACATCACCAAAAGATGCACCTGGCCTCTTGGCTGCTGACTTCATCTCCCGCTGTTGGTTATGAGTTAAGACCTTGAGATCACACACTCCTTTTGGCAACTAGTTCCCAGCAACACTCCAACCCTGTTCTGGGCAGAGAGACGTCCAAGGCTCCTGAGCAGGAAGGGAATGCAATGGCTGCTATGCTGTGCCAACAGGATCGTGTCAACCTGCAGGAGGAGGAGCATTTGGGGGTCCCCATGCTTCCTAATCTCTGCCTCCCAACACACACACACACACACACACACAGTAAGTAGCAGCTGAAAATAGTACCAGAGCTCGGAGGATGAGGTATACAGGGTTATATTTCTGCTGCCTCCCTATCAGCCTACGTGGTAGCATGGGTCCAGCATCTTGGAGTCTACAACCCATGCAAAACTGTGAGCTGATTATCATGGGGAGTGCTGAGACTCTGACTGAAGAGGTGAACTCAACAAATCTTCCTTGTCCTTTTTTGGGGGTTTGGGGAATGTCACATATACCCTCTCTTTACTACCATGTTCAATTTCCAAAGTCAATAAACCTCAAAGTCAAATCCAGTGCTGGGCTCTCCTTCTCCTCTGGTCCAATAAGGTTATCTGTTTCTTTTCGTGTAGTGCTACAGGGGCCTCTCTTCCAGCACGGCAGCAAGTCGTAGGGGCTAGAGTTCTGGACTTGGCTGGAGTATGGGAGACCTGAATTTCAATCCTACTACACTAGCTATGTGACTATGGGCAAGTTGCTTAGCTCCTCTTAGCCTCAGCTTCCCCATTTGTAACATGGAGATAAAAATAAACCCTACCTTCCAAGCCGTCCTGAAGAACGACCGGGGTCATTTTTGTCCGGCACTCGGAAAACACTAAAGTGAGCTATTATTATCCCTTCTCTCACTTCTCTGCCATCAAGGGTGGCCCGCTCAGAACTCACGGTGAGTGGGAAAGTAAAGGGTAATCCATCAGATTTCTACTTTGGCATATAGTAGACAATGAGCCAGTAGGAATGGGTTGAATGAGGGGGTAAAGAAGCAGTTTTCCCCTTTCTGCCCAGGTAGTGGAAGTCAATGAGACCACACAAGGAAAATCTCTTTTGAAAAGACTCCCAGATCACCCCTTTGATAATCTTCACCATGGGTCCGATGGGGTGTCAGGCTGCCACAGCCCGAGGGCACGGGGAGGGGAGAGGCACTATGGAGATGAGCTGATTCAACAGAGCAGTGCTTGTTAGAGATCTGGTCCAGATGGGCCAACTGCACAAATCTGCCCTGTTGGAAGTCTTGGAGAACAATGCTCTGGAGACAGCAATAGCCCTGAGCCATGGCGCCTGCCCAACTGGGAACCAGCTCGGGCAATCAGCTGGTACTAGAAGGCCAGAGAAGTCAAAGTACAGGCCACCAGAATGACCCAAGGGAGTTAACAAAGTGACACAGAGGCTAGCCTCCCTCAGAGGGCAGTTGGGGAGGGAGTAGAGAACAAACGATCTTAATTGTTCCACTCACACTAGATCAGTGCCACCACCTCCCCCCTCCCCTTCACCCAGAAGCACTCTAGAGGAGACACATGGTGGAAGAATCTAGGCCATATGGCTTTCGCTCCCCTCCCCCACCACATGCCCCTCCACACACAAACTGAAGTTTTCCATGGTTCGTTGGGGCTTTACCTCCCCTTTGGGCAAATCTGACACCTGGCTCTCAGGTCTCACACACTGTCCTTGAACGCCCTTGCTCTCCCAGTCACTACATACAGGGATGAATTGGCAGAAGTGATATAAGAGACCTCGGTGGTGTCAGTTTCCTTGCTACCCATGTACGTGTAATACTGACTCCTCAGAAGGGAGCACACACAGAGAGGCTGAGTTTTAAAAGAGGGAAAAAACTTCCTACACTAATAAAGTGTTTCTGACGTTTTCATTAATTCAATCTTAATATTTAATGCAAGTTTAATATTTCATATGTTTTTTCCTTCCCAAGAGAGGGTTTGACTCTTCCAATTGTTAGAACTGGCAGCCTCTAAATCTCCTCCTGAGATTCCCTTCGTCCTTCTTTCCACCCTCCTTCCCCTTGCTCTGCTCCAAGAAGCTCTTCCTCACCCACAGTCCCGGTGCAGTCAAGGGAAAGTTCTTAAGTGGGAGACAGAACTAGAGGATTGAAAGCTACCGCTTCTCACCTCCAGCCCCACTCCTCAAGTCTAGTCACTAAAGCAATGAGTCTCTAAGGTAAGAAGCCAAATGCAGGCTCCAGGAGATGCCCACTCTTGCTAAGTCACTTCAAGGCCAAAATCCTACCCGGAAGTGCCCGAAGACTCAGGTCCTACAATGCATGAACCTGTCTGTCCCCTAAGTCACTCCAAGGACACTGGAGGTCTTAACTTTCTTTTCAGTCTACATCCCCAAAGGAAAGGCCTACTCAAGCTGATGACAGATAGAGAAGTCAGCCTCAGCAGCCTCCAAAGAGTTCATAAAGCAAGTGCTTGGAGCCCTGCCTTAATGGACCAGAGCTATCCTGTGAGCTTCCTGATGGCAGGAATTGTCTTGTATATTCTATACCCCTCCTTCCCACAGTTCTGACGGCAGGCTTTGGACATAATGAGCATTCGATTATTTTCACTGGAGGAACATTGAATGTGTTCCAACTAAGGTAGCTATAAAGCAGATTTCTGTTAAAATGAATCCTTCTCTTCCCTCCTTCCCCTACTTTCAGAGTCAGTTGCTTTTTCAGGAATATGTGTGTGTGTGAAATCATACGCAAAAAGGCTGAGAATCAAACACTTCAAGGAAAAGAATAACTTTTTCATAAGATCTCAATGGCCCACAAAACAACAACTTTTCTTCACCGTACCCCAAATCAATCAAAACCGTAATAGTTCTGGCAATGAGAGTTGAACTCAGTACCAGAAAGAAATTCTGGCAGTTCCAGTGCCTCCCCCAATCCCCACCCCTCCCCATCCCAGTGCCTTACAGACTGTTCACACTGTAGAGGAATCAATCCGGAAAGCATTAGCAATTTGGCTGGTTTTCACCTGCCTTAAACCAGCTTCTGACTTGGGAGCCAATATACTTTTGCCTTGAAGACAAAAGCTCCTTGAAGTCATTTTGGTACGTTTTGTCAGAATGTACAGATTGCACCATGAAAGACCACTTTCCATCCAGGAACAATGTGTTCCTGGAGCCACTAAGCCACTTCCAGATGTCACATTAGAACCCGCTGGTGGCTTTTGTGTGGGCTCCTCACGGCCACTGCTCTCACCAAGCAACCTTCTCGGAATGCCTGACTACATCGTGGAAAATTGCACGTCATGTGGAGTATACCCTCCCCCTACCACCAATTCTCAGTATATAGTACAGTGGTGAGAAGCCTTGGGGTCCCATTAGGTGAGATTGGCCCCGGTATACTTTTTACTGATGAGCTTATTAAAAATGCTCTTTGGGGGATTGGAACAGCTTCTATCCACATGTGGCCCATGCCCAGTACCACCAAACTGTGCTGACAAAGCCTCTATGCCCTGCATGTCTCCTCTCCACTGCCTTAGCATCACGTGGAATATTGGGTTGCTATTTCTGATAAATAAAAGATACCAGTAGTCACTTGATTGACCTAAGGTTGAGGCTGCTTCTTTAAGGTGACCCTTTAATTTCTCCACTGTCTCCAATAACTCCTTATCACCTCCATAATCAAAGAGAAAATTTGTGATTTGACATTCAAAGCCTTCATAACATGGCCTGCTCTTAGTCTCCTTATACCTTGCTTTTCCCCACATACTCTGCCATCCAGTGAAACAGCCTCATTAGTGTTTCTTACACAAGACACTCCACACCTTTTCACTAGCAGTCCCCCAGGCCTGGAATTCTCTCCGTCTTCATCTCTGCTTCCTGGCTTCCCTTAGGTCCCACCTTAAATCCTGTCTCCTACAGAAAGCTTTTCTGAACCTCCCTTAACGCTTGTGCTTTCCTTTCCTCGATCCTTTCCAATTTATCCTGCCTGTGCTTAGTTGTTTGCCTGACATCTCTCCCATTGGACTCAAGCTCTTCAAGGGTAGACACCATTTTTTGCCTTTCTTTGTATCCCCAGAGCTTAACACAGTGCCTGGCTCAAGTAGGCCCCTAAATGCTTATTGACTAACCGATTTTTGAGGAGGGAGGGTTACCCTCTTTGCGATCTCCCCATGTGTTGCCTTCCCAACACCCTGGAGAACAAATGGCAGAACTGGGTCTTCAGTTAACACTGGTTTAGACCCATCTCCTTGGGCAAGGATGGCTGCGACCTGTCTCCTCTGGTGACCAGTTGTTCTAGGGATCTGTTTTGGGACTTTGAGTCTTCTTGGTGTTTCAGCTCTCTTGAGGAAGGACAGGGAAGTTCCTCCTTTATTTATTAAGAAATGAGGTTAACACTTCCTCATTCTTTAGAAGTCTCTTTTGCTTCTCCCTACAGACATTTAACACAGGCCTACTCCATGGTCCAATTTGGAACTTCCAGGAACCCTTTCCCAAGCCCACCCCTGACAATACTTTTTTCTCTCATATTATTGTCACTTTTCAATAACTCCTTGATACCTTCTTTCCTCTGAAAATTGAGTGGATGCCCATCAACTGGGGAATGGCTGAATGAGTCATGATATACGAATGTAATGAAATACTGTGTTCTAGAAGATACCAGTAGTATCTTGGTGGTATTACACGTACAATGAGAGGGCTGATTTCAAAAAAAGCCTGGAAAGACTTACATGGGTGAAGCGAGCAGAACCAAGAGAACATTGTACATACAGTTAACAAGACTGTGTGATGCTCCACTGTGATGGACTTGGCTCTTCTGAACAACTGGTGATTCAAGGCAATTCCAACAGACTTGGGATGGAAAATGCTATCCGTATCCTGAGAAAGAACTACAGAGCCTAAATATGGATCAAAGCATAGTATTTTCATCTTTTTAATTTTTTTTCTTTGTCATGGTTTTTTCCCTTTGGTCTGATTATTTCTACACAACATGACAAATATGGAAATGTGTTTAAAAGAACTATCCACATTTAACCCATATCATACTACCTGCTGTCTTGGGGAGGGAAAAAATAAGGAAGGGAGGGAGAAAAATTTGAACACAAAGTCTGACAAAAAATGAATGTTGAAAACTATCTTTACAGTATTTGGAAAAATAAAATACTATTGAAAAAAAATTTAAAATACATAACAAAGTAATACAGTTAAAAACACAATGATCATGTTTGATAACTTGTTTTTATTACATACCTATAATCCTGACTGCTTTGCTAAGAGAAGAAAGGGTTGTATCAGCATCTATCCTCTGGAATCAAGGTTGGCCATCACTGTATATGTTGTTCTGTTTACTTTGCTCTGTAATAGTTCTTTACATTTGTCAAATGAAGAATAAGCTATTCCCCAATTGCTGGGCAACCACTGTTTCCCCTTTTTTAGCTACTATGAAAAACGCTACTATAAATATTTGTATATACATTAGTTCTTTCCTTCAGTTCTTAACCTCCTTGGAATATATGCTCACTAGTGGTACTGCTGGGTCAAAGGGGTATATACACTTCTGTGACTTTTCTAGTATAATTCTAAATTGCTTTCCAGAGTTGCTGGACCAATTGCCAGTATTGTCAGCAATGCATTAGTGTGTCTGCCTTTCCTCTGTCCCTCTAACATTTTTGGGAGGGGAGGGTTACCCCCTTTATGATTTCCCCATGTGCTGCCTTCTCAAAACCTCAGAGAACAAATGCCAGACCCAAGAATTAAATTAATAGGAATAGCTAAAATACAATGCTTACTATGTACCAAAAACCATGCTAAGTACTTTATAATCATTATCTCATCTGATTGGCCAAATGAGTCTGCTTAGACAAGGATATCATTTCCATCTTTGTCCCCTTTTCAGATGTTAACTTCTCCCTAGAATGAGTTTAAAGAATTGCTGCTATCGGAAGTCTCTTTGCAAATACTCAAACCACCTACCAACCAGTGACCCCACAATTACAGGGCATGATGGTAGGGTATCAGTAAGGAAGAAGAGATACTTTCATTCACAACCTGTCCAGGCTAGCATGAGTTTCAGCTTGATAAGTGGACTGTCCAAAGGCAAAGACCCTCTGCAGGTTCCCCATGATGTCCTACCTGGGATTTAGACCAAGGCAACCAAAACAAAGTGGTAGGAGGCATAAAGGTAGGGATTTGGCACAGGCAGAGGAAGGAAATCATTCCAGGTAGAATGGCAAACCTTAATCCTAACCCTAATTCCAGTACATTCATATATCACAGTTTATTCAGCCACTCCCCAACCGATGGGCAGTCACAGGCTATCCGAATGAGCTGGGATGCAGATGAGAGAGAAAATGAAGTGGGGAAGGGGGAAAGGATGGTACAGTGAGAATTCTTGGTCAGGTAGAGATTGAACAAGATGGCCTCTGATACCCTTTCCAACTTGGATGCTATGACATGGCCCAAGTTCTCTGGTTCTAGGGGCATTTGTGGGTAACCTTGGTGTTTGGAGGGAAAGCTAACCATGTGCTCTTTGGCAGTTTGCCTGATCGTGATCAATGAAGAGAATGTGTTTTGTAGGTAACTAGACTTGAGGTTTTATCTGATGAGGTATTCCTAAACATTTCCCTCACATTACACTCCTCTGAATGGCTTCTCATTGCCTGCAGAATCAATCACTGTCTAACAAACAGTCCTTGCTATTGCTCCTTCTGTGTCTTTATGGTTTTGTCTCTGGCCTGTGTCTTTCCTTCTCTCCACATCTTCAAATCTTGCCTGTTCTTCAAAGCTCATCTTCAATCTTATCTTTTTTTTAAATCAAATGTTTTATCAAGAATTCAACATTTGCCATCTATACTACTAGCTAAAGTCACCTAGAAACCATTGACATTTAAATTCATTTTCATGTCTACATGATCATTTCAGTCACTTCCTAAATCCTCATCAAGATTCTTCATTTAGCCATTCAAAATATTCTTTTCATTCTATTCACTTTTCTTCTTATCCATCCAGTAGTAGCTACTGTGTGCTCTATATCTCTGGCTATGCTTTTTTTAATTACATCATTTCATAAGCATTTCTTTTTCATTAGAGTATTCCATCATCTTAATGCATGCTCCATAATCTGTATGACCTTATTGAGAGACATTCTATTGATTTCTAGATTTTTTTTTTGCATGTTCAAGAAAGACCGCCAAGCTTTACTACGTTCCGCTAGATGGAAACTACCCAAAGAGATTCTACAAGCCTGTAATTCCAGCAGCAGTGAACGAATGTACCTGTTCCTCCATACCAATACCACCTCAAGCCAGAGTTGAATTTCCTTCCTTTCAATTATTTTTGCCAATTTGATGGGTGCAAAGATGCATCTCAAATTTGTTTTAAGATGCATTTCTTGGATCAGCCCAGTCCCAAGTAATTTCTTCCTTCTCTAAAATCCTAGAGCATTGTCTGTACCCCTCATTGATCACAGATCGTGTTCTACGTCGTACTGTCATTTATCTTTCCATGCATACCTAACTCGTGTCACCAACTAGACTATCAGGTCCACGAGGATAGGAACTGTGTCACACTTCTGTGTCATACCTAACACAGTGCCGAGCACACACATACATATGTACACACACACACACACAATAAGACCATCAAAAAATAGAGGAAAGCCTTCATTAAATGTTGGTAAATCAGTCAGTAAGGTACTTAGTAAATGAATGAATGAGACCCCAGAATCAAGTCTGGCTCAGTTTAATGACGAGAGAGGGAAGACCAATATTTTCCTCAAAACATTTTTGCCACTTTGTACCCAAAGACCTGGGAATTCAAAATGATGTTTCCTTCCCACTGCTTGCAGCTTCTTCCCACCCTTCTAACTCCTCCCTTATCCTGCTCCCCGCCTCAACCCCCTCATTGTCTCCCTTCCACGCTGGTCGGGAGCCAGGATTAGAAAATGGTCCAGCTGTCCCCAGTGACTTACGCCAGCCTGGACTGCTCTGCAGTGCCACGAAGGGCCAGGACTTTTGTTTACAGCTGGTATCAGGGAGAGGCAGAGAGCACAGCTGACAGACCCACTATGGAGCAAATATCAATCTCCCTCTGTCTTCGCAGCCAAGTTTCACAAACCAGCTCTATTGAGGACTGGCCTGCACCCGCCTGGGGCCCCATCAACCTTCCATTTACAGCTTTGGCCTGGGAGCTGCTGGGTAAATCACTGCTTTGTACCTCTTAGGAACCTCCCTTCCTCTCTCTCCCATGTACCCAGACTTTATCCTTTCCTCAAACAGTATTTCTTCCTCAAACCTCGGCCTGTTAGAGGAAATATCTCCTTCTAGTTCTCAGCTCCCTAACCCTGTTACACCTATCCCCAAGGAATGTCTGAAGGAGTCCCACTCTTCCGTCCCCAGACTAATAATTCAGAGGGGGCAGGAGGGTGAGAAAGAAAAAAAATCAGTGTTATAACTGAAGCAAGGTAAAACGGCTGGGTTTCCCTGACCTTGTAATCTCTCACGTCTGTGCTTTCATTCATCTATAGTGCTCCCGGTACCTACCTCTCCCCCTTGAGCATCACTATCAAAGAAACCCAAATTAAAAAAGTTAGAGGTACCACTTCAGCCCCATCAGCAGCCTTGACATCCTTTCTGATAGTCTGGGCCCCTTGGGCAGGCAGGCAGGAGATGCTTATCGAATCCGGCACAGATCTGTGTTGTTCCGTGCATCAAATAAAATATATAGGATTACAAAGGAAATTCATTTTACTGAAATATATTTACCAAGACTTTTTTTTTTACAAATAAACTCATGGACCACAGGTTAAGAACCTCTGCTCCATCGGGTGAAATCAAGATAGTCTTCTTTCCACTGTACATTTGTCATCTTGAATGCTTAAAGTGGAAGCTAAAGACCCTTTCACCCACATTTGGGAAAATGTGGCAATGAGCATATTGGGAGGCACTTCATCATAAACTCCGGGTGGTACTACAATAAGCCAAAGATGAAGTGGCCTGTTTTCTGCAAGTCTCAAGAGACAGGACTTGACATGTTAGTCCACAGCCTGGGAGAGCTGGGGTCATAGGTTATGTATCACAGGTTATAAGATGATGATGACTAAAGCTCCCTGTTTTTGACATCACATCAGTGAGGTTCCAGTAGGGCCTATACCAGAACAAAGGCTTCATCATAGAGGCAAAGAAGAGTCGACTTTCAAAAAAATATACCTTTTCTAGAGAATTCACATTTTATCAAGGAAATACAAGATGGGAAAATGAGTTATCCAACTTCCTTCCCCCATCTTCCATGGCTCTGTCACCAGAGTATCAAAGATCCTCACAAATCATTTCACAGATAGGGAAACTAAGGCATAGAGATGGTAGCTAACTTTTCCCAAGTCATTCAGCTACTTAGGACTAGAATCAGGAATAGAAGTTAGGTCTTGAGACCCTTTCCAGTCCCAAACTCTTTCCATTACATAAAATACAGCTCCTCTTGATGTGCAACGAATCACTGCACATCAGTACATATAGTTCTTGGAAATATAAACTAACTCGACCTTAGTAGAAAGGAGACAAATTATATTGTTATGCCTATGTGACAGAAGAGGAAACAAAGGCATCACGTAGGGTCTTCGCTACTTTAGGGTCCAGTTAGCCATTTGCTCCCCCTCTGACTTCATGCTCCAGAAGTGACAGAGGGCACTGGAACCCTCTTTCTATATATGGGATGGCCAGAGGGCCCTGGTGTTAGTCAGGGAGGCCCACAGAGTATCCAAAGGGACAGAAGCTGTACTTAATATAATCGCTCTCCCTCTTGCCCATCTACCAGGGCTACAAGAGCACCGTGCACTTTCCTATAAACTAGCCTCACTCTGCCTTCCCATACTCAGCCCAGCCCCAATAAGGGTGCCCCGATGGTAGCCTGATGAATAGTATAGCCATTCCTAAAGCATTCCCAGTTATACCTATCCTTTTGCATTTCCTTGACATCTCAAATCTCTACAAGTGCAGGTAACCATGACAACCACCAGTCTGCCAGAGAGAGGATGCAGCTTGGTGCCACCATCCAAAAAAGAATCCCATTTACTTATTTTCTCCTAGCAGCTGCTACATCTCTGGGAGTCGGCCCGTTCCTGACAATCTGAGAGGTTCTATACCTCACCCAGCTCATCTCTCATCTACACGACACAAGATAATGCAACAAATTTGGCTGTCCTACCGATTTGTACCCTTAGCCAGGACCCCCTCAGCTGGGGAATGGGGTGGGGAAGGGGAGCTGTGTTGGAGAGCCCCGGTCTCATGCATTCAACAAGAATTTATGAAGCAGCAACTGCAAAGTGGAAAACATTTTGCTCAATGCTGGCAATATGAAAAAGCAAAAAAAAAAAAAAAATCCTTGCTCTCCCAGAGCTGAAGTTCTGCTGGGAGAAGGGAATGACAATTAGAGTTGATGGCACTATTTTGAGCTTTAGTACAGGTAAAATGTGGTACTTGGTTCCAGCCCAAAAGAAAGATGCAAGAGAAATCTGAAAAGTGACCACTTCTAGGATTCCTTGTACACACTAATTGGGACCAAGCCACCCTCAGATCTGTAGAGAGAAAACTGCTTGAGGAGAGAGAACACTAACAATTAGAGGGGTCAGGAAAAGGCTCCCCATGACAGGTAGGGCTTGAGTCAGCTAAAGATTCTAGAAGGGAGAGGTGAGAAAGGACAGCATGCATAAAGGCAGAATCCACAGAAAGGAGGTCAAATGTGAGAACAGAAAATAGGCCAAAAGGTTGCAAGGTTGAAGGGAAATAATTTAAACTAAGTCTGAAAAGGTAGGTTGGAGGCAGACTGTGAAGAAATTTAAACAGCCAGCTGAAGAGTCTGTGTTTGATCCCTGAAACAGTAGGGATCCACTAAATGTTTCTGAGCAAGGAAATAAACTGGTCAATCATGTTCTTCATATAGATTACTTGTGAAGGACACACTGGAGACCACAGGGACAGATAATGTTTTTCTTAGCACAGTCTAAGGTTACGTTCCTAAGTGTCACATCCATCTAAAATCCCATAACTCGGTCATATCACACTACCAACTCAAGTCTATAGTCTGCTAACCCTTCCAAATCTGGTTTAGGTAAACCACCTCCTCCATTTTATGAAGGGAACTTGGAAGACTTTAAAATAATCCGCACTAAATTTCTCTAAGTCCACGTTATACAATGTATACACATACATCTGAATATGTACATAGATAGATAGATAGATTTGTCTTATTAGAGCCATACTAGGCTAACCTTTGACCTAGGCCTGGTCTCTATGGCATATTTAAAACCTAAGTGACCAAAGAGAGGGTACAAAAGTGCCTGATTTCAAATAGGAATCCCCAATCACAGGCAGCTACAACACACTAAATTTACTGTTCTTTGGAGGTTCTCTGGACCTACATTCTGCTGCCTCTCAGAGAATCAAAAGCCTGTATATTATCAAAAATAAGGCCATACTGCTCTAGGAGCTCCTTCCTAGTAGGTCTCACCAGTTCTTGGTTACATAGGGATCCTGAAGCCCAAAACATCCTTCCTTTCACCTGGACTGGACTAACTACTCAGAGTGAGCTGTGGGCAAAGGACAGGACCTAGTGGAAGGCTGCAGGTAAGTACAAGAGGTCTGTGGTCATTTCTACCAGCCCAATCTTCACATGTGCCATATGGATAATAAAGGGTCCATGCCTCTCCCTTTCTTCTTTTTTAGCCCTTGGGCTCTTAATACCTGCTCAAGTGATTTTAGCAATAAAAACCACATAGGCCGAGCAACCATTTGGAGATGGCTGTAGAAACACAGGCCATTTACATTTATTCCCATTCCATTTACATATCCCCAAGAGGGGCTTGCTCCATTTATATATCCTGCCCCTGCAGTCTGATTTGAAGTACAAGGATAATGAGCATGATCTCATGTGGGCTTTTTAAAAATAATTAATTCTTTAAAATGAGATTCATCATTTCTAGTCACTCTAATTATATGTAGTAACCAGTGTATCTTTTCCATCTTTCCAAGTCATCTCTATACACACACACACACACACACACACACACACACACACAGAGCCTATGTAAATTTACAGCCATCCAGCCACTAGCTAAACTTACTCTCTGCCCACCAAAGAACATTAGTTCCAGTACATCTCTGGAAAAAGCCATGGAATACATAAGGGCAAGCACCCAGACAAGACAGGAAGAAGATGGCTCCAGGAATAGTGGCTACTTGCTCACTGGTTGGCATGGTAGGGGTTGTTTTCCTAAGTGTCACATCAGATTTTAGTACAGTGGACCAGGGCTTCAAATGGAAATCTCAAAGGCTGTATAACTAATATCCAAGGTAGTTTTTCCTTTTCCTTCCTGAAATTCCTCTGAGGCCATTTACCTGGTCAGATCACCCAGAAATGAAGCAATCCAGAGAACAGTATTTCTGATCTCCTTTCTAAATTAGCCAAAATTGTGCCTTAAACGTAAACCTTGCACTCAGATGTAACTTCCAAGTGGCTTCACAAGGCCACCACAGCTCTGGGAGCACTCTGCTCCTAACTCACAAGATCAAGAAATCACACTTGAGGCCTAAAATGGTTGTGACATATTCATGGTCACACAAGTCGTATGAAAAGCATCTCTCTGGAGGGACCAGGTTGGGATCTCTGACCTAAGGGGATGGGCCTTGGGAATGGGGTGGGGAATGAGCATAGTAAAAGGCCTGGGACCACTTGATATCATTTTGCTTTTCTAAACATGGGTTTCACTATATCTCACCCCATCCCACCCACTTCCTTTCCCCTGGGGATGCTTCCAATCCTTTTTTTTTTTTTTTTTGCTGAGGCAATTGGGGTTAAGTGACTTGTCCAGGGTCACACAGCTAGGGAATGTTAAGTGTCTGAGACCAGATTTGAACTCAGGTCCTCCTGACTTCAGGGCTGGTGCTCTATCCACTTCGCCACCTAGCTGCCCCTCCAATCCTTTTTCTGATTTGACTAGTTAAAGGTAGTTTTTTGTGCAGTTAGAAGAGAGGGTTTCAAATCTGATATCCCAAGATCCCTTAGATTCTAGGAAGCACAGTTCAATAGAGACAATGAAAGATACCTCTCATTTCAACCTAGAGCATTCATATCTGAATTTAATCAAGCAATTATTATTTATAAAGCAGCTACTAGGAGCCAAGCACTGTGCTAAATGCTAGGGATAAAGAAAGGGGCAAAATAAAATCCTTGCCCTCGAGGAACTTACAATCTATTGAGGGAAGCAACACATAAATCACTAACCCTAAAGCAAGCTCCGGACAAAATATATTGGACATAATTAACCCTGGGAAGACACTAGAATTAAGAAGGCTTCCTACAGAAGATGGGCCATTATTTGGGACTTAAAGGAAACCAGGGAAGTCTACAGTCCTAGCAGAGGAAGGAGAGCATTGCAGGAATGGGAAACAGCCAGAGAAAATGCCTAGAACCAAGAGACGAGCTTCTTGTTCATGGAACAACCAGAAGGCCAGTGTCACAGTGGATTGAAGGGTACAGGATACGTCAGGGAGTAAGATGTAAGAAGACTGGAAAGGTAGGAGGGGGCTAGGTCATGAAGGGCTTTGGATGACAGAGAATTTCGTATTTCATCCTGAAAGTAACAGGAAGCAACTAGAGTTTTTTTGAGTAGAAGGTTAACATGGTTGAACCTACACTTTTTTTAGCAAAATCACTTTGGTTGTTGAATGCAGAAAGGATTGAAGTGGGAAGAGACTTGAGGCAGGCTATTGCAATAGTCCAAGCATGAGGTCAAGAGGGCCTAGGCCAGAGTGGTGACAGTGTCCAGAGGAGGCATGGGGGCACCTTAAAGAGATACTACAAAGGAAAAATGAGCAGACCTTGGTAACAGCTTGGATATGGGGGGAGGAGGTAACGATATAGTGAGGAGTTGATGATGACATCTAGATTGCTAGCCTGAGGGACTAGGAAGATGGCGTTTCCTTTTATAATAATAGAGAATTGGGGGGGGGATAGGGAGAAAGACAATAAGTTCTGTTTCAGACATGTTGAGTTTAAGATGTCTACAGGTCAGTTTAAGATATTTGAAATATTCTTGGAGAAGGGAGATTGGAACTTAGTAGAGAGGAAAGAGCTGGACAGGTCGATTTGAAAGTCATCAGGATAGACAGTCATTAAATCCACAGGAGTTGATGAGACCACCAAGTGAAGTAAAATGGAGGGAAAAGAGGCCTGTGGGATACCTGGGGTTAGTGGAAGTGAGGAGTCAGAGAAGGAGTGGTCAGATAAATAAGATGAAAACCAGGAGCATTTCAAGGAGTAATCAGCGGAGTCAAAGGCTGCAGAGAGCTCAGAACAAGGATCGAGAGAAAACTATTGGATTTGACAATGAAGAGATTATGGGTCACTTTGGAAAAGGGCAGTTTCAGTGGAATGATAAGTTCAAAAACCCAACCGTAAGGGGTTAAGAAGAGAATGAGAGGAGAAAAAGTAGCAGAAGGCATCTGAGTGAAAGCAGATGAAGAAAAGGGCAGAAGAGAGAGTTCATGGCAAATTTACATTAAGATCCAGGCCTCTTACAAGTCTAGAGATAATCAGAAAGCCATCTTTCTATATCAGAGTCTGTCATTCACCCACAGGATAGAGTTGCCAGGATGCATACTGGGAATTATGCAAATGAGACAGGCACCCAAGAAATGTGTTGCTGTATATGAATCTAACAAGGTTAAAGGCATCGATTGACAGACCTGCTGACTAGAGGCAAAAATTAATTCCCCAAACATGTCCAGTTTGGGCCACCAGCTGGGGGGGAGCTGCCCAAACTCCTAGCCTCAGGCCTAACCTGGACAAAAAAGACAGAGTACAGCATGTGGCATTAAGGGACTCTGGAAAGCATACATCAGCAATCAAGATTAATATGAAACTCAGGGGAGAAGGCCAAGTCAGGCAGCCATCAGCCTTCCTTCTGTCTGTCAGATTAACAAAGAAGTGGGAGAGGGACAAAGAAAGGGAATGGCAGCAGTTTTATACAGCACAATCCTCCAGAGACTAGCTAGAGAACCTCTACTCCTAGGCTGAACTATAAAATTAAAATGAAATGTTTGCATTTCTATTTTTTTAAGAAGAAAAACAGTGAAGGAAAACATAAGGAGAGACTGGAACCAAAGGAGTTATGAATCCTAAGCAGGGATAGATAGCAGTCATTTGCCTAATGCAGAATGAAATGTAAACTGTTTTCTTTTAATGAGCGAAATCAGATCTCATCCCTACTTCCTCCCACCTCCTCCAGCTCAAGGAGGGAGGGGGGAATCACTCAGTGACCAGTCTTAACTGAAAATGTGATTCTCCTTTTCTAAAGCTCCTGGCCCCATGCAGACAGATCCTCTCCAAACTACACTGACTCTTTCTTATTCTAGTTTCTGTCTACCAACAACTAAGAAAATGTTTATTGTTCCTCACAGGACTTTAGAGCTGAACGAGAGCACATGGAAAATGAGTGCCAATTCTCTGAGGCTCAGAACCAACTCACCTTAACTGCTGAGACCTGAAGCTGCTCTCTGAGCTACTAGCTAGGACAAATAACCATCATCTGAACTACCTGCTAGAGGCAATACACTTGGTGGGGAGAGGGGGAAGAGAAGGGAATTCATGTTCAAATCCTTCACTTTGTTGGGTGATCATGGACATCACCTCTTTGAGCTTTAGATAACTCACTATAAGCCATAGAAAGGGCAACTCCAATCTCTCTTATTTCATATCAGGGAATGATCTCCACCAAAGAGATGCAACTCTATGAGGTGCTGACATAGGAATATTAAGGCCAATATTAATCTAACCTGGGGACCCTGAAACTGTATGGGGACATCATTCAATGTTCAAAGAGTTTTCAAAAGTTAACTAGTCCAATCTCTCCTGAAAGCACGACTACCATTTCATAGCATTCCAAGGAGTCAACTAGCCTTCTCTGGACACTCTCTGGTAATTGGGAACTCACCACTTCAAGAAACAACCATTTGGGGACAGCACTAATTGATTTTTAAAAATGCCTTCTTCTGGGTAATAAAGGAAGAAAAACAAGCCCTATAGTATATTAACATAATGGGCTATTATCATGGAATGAAAAAAATCACAAAA
>JAJPUD010006775.1:0-42823 GCA_023553655.1 Myrmecobius fasciatus
AGTTATCAAACAGTGCATACCCTTTGACCCAGCAGTGTTTCTACTGGGCCTATATCCCAAAGAGATTTTAAAGGAGGGAAAGGGCCCCACATGTGCAAAAATGTTTGTGGCAGCCCTTTTTGTAGTGGCAAGAAACTGGAAATTGAAAAGATGCCCATCAATTGGAGAATGGCTGAATAAATTATGGTATATGAATATTATGGAATATTATTGTTCTGTAAGAAATGACCAGCAAGATGATTTCAGAGAGGCCTGGAGAGACTTACATGAACTGATGCTGAGTGAAATGAGCAGAACCAGGAGATCATTATACATGGCAACAACAGTACTATATGACGATCAATTCTGATGGACATGGCTCTCTTCAACAATGAAATGTTTCAAACCACCTCCAATTGTTCACTGAAGAAAGCCATATACACCCAGAGAGAGGGATGTGAAATGTGGACCACAACATAACATTCTCATACTCCTTGATTGATGTTTGCTTACATTGTGTTTCCTTTATCTGATATATCGTTTGTGTAGACAAGATTTTTCTTGCACAACAATGACAAGTTTGGAAATATGTATACATATATTCGATTTACCAATATTTTAACATAATTAACATGTAGTGGATATCCTGCCATCTAGGGGAGGGGTGGGGAGTTGGGGGAAATATTTGTAACGGAAAGCTATGTAAGTGTTATTGTTGAAGAATTACCCACACATATGTTATGCAAATAAAATTAAAAAAAAATAATTGTACATCAGGAAAAATTATTTCTAACAACATTTTGAAATATGATTTGTTTATAATACACATTGCTATCTGAATCATGTTGGAAGAGAAAAATCAGAAAAAGGAAACGCCATGTGAAAGAAAAAAAACAGAAAAAAGTGAACATAACGTGTTCATTTACATTCAATCTCCATAGTTCTTTTTCTAGATGCAGATGGAATTTTCCATCCACAGTCTATTGGGATTGCCTTGGATCACTGAACCACTAAGAACAATCTTTCATAGTTCATCATTGCACATTCTTGCTATTATTGAATACAGTGTATTACTGGTTCTGCTTGTATCACTCAGCATCACTTCCTGGAAATCTTTCCAAGCTTTTCTAAAATAAATTTGTTCATCATTTTTAATTGAACAGTAATATTCCATTGTCTTCATAAACCGTAACTTATTCAACCATTCCTCAATTTGATGGTCATCTAGCCATTTTTCAATTCTTTGCTACCACAAAAAGAGCTGCTATAACCATTTTTACATATATGTCCTTTTCTCTCCTTTATGATTTCCTTGGGTAGTGGCATTCCTGAGTCAAAAGGTATGCATAGTTTTTCAACCCTTTGGGCATAGTTTCAAATTGGTCTTCAGAATGATTGGATCATTTGACAACTCTACCAACAATGCATTATAATCCCAGTTTTCTCACATTCCCTCCAAAATTTATCATTATCTTTTCCTGTCATCTGAGAGGTGTGAGATGGTACCTCAGAGTTGTTTTAATTTTCATTTCTCTATTCAATAGTGATTTAGTACACTTTTTCATGACTATAGATGTCTAATTTCATCATCTGAAAATTGTTCATATCCTTTAACTATTTTTAATTGGGGAATGACTTGTATTCTTATAAATTTGACACAGTTCTTTATATATTTTAGAAATGAGCAATTATAAAAAACTTGGGCTGTATTTTTTTTTACCAGCTTTGTATTTCCCTTTTAATCATGTTTCTGTTGGTTTTGTTTGTGCAAAAACTTTTTTTAAAGCTTTTTATTTTCAAAACATATGCATAGATAATTTTTCAACATTGACCCTTGCATAGCCTTGTGTTGCAGATTTTCCCCTCCTTCCTCCCACCCCTGCCCCTAAATGGCAAGCAATCCAATATATGTTATAGAAGTTAAAATGTTAAATCCAACATGTGTAAACATATTTATACAATTCTCTTGCTGCACAAGGAAAATCAGATCAAAAAGGAAAATAAATGAGTAAGAAAACAAAATGCAAGCAAACAACAACAAAAAAAGAGTGGCAATGTGTTGTGATCCAAATTCACTTCCCATAGTCCCCTCTCTGCATAGAGATAGCTCTCTTCATCAAGATTATTGGAACTAGCATCAGTCATCTCATTGTTGGAAAGAGTCACATTCATCAGAATTGATCACTATATAATATTGATTTTGCCGTATACAATGATCTCCTGGTTCTGCTCATTTTACTTAGTATCAGTTCATATAAGTCTCTCCAGGTCTCTCTAAAATCATCCTGCTGATAGTTTCTTATAAAACAATAATATTCCATAGCATTCATATACCATAACTTATTCAGCCATTCTCCAACTGATGGGTATCCACTCAGTTTCCAGTTTCTTGCCACCACAAAAAAAAGGCTGCCACAAACATTTTGTGTAAAAACTTTTTAATTTAATGTAATCAAAATTATCCATTATGACTTTCATAATGTTCTCTAGTATTTTGGTCATAAATTCCTCCCTTCTCCAAAAATCTGATAGGTAAACTATCCCTTGTTCTACTAATTTGCTTAGGCCATCACCCTTTATGCACAAATCCCATATCCAGTTTGACCTTATATTGGTATGGGGTGTCAATGCTGATTTTCTGACATATTAGTTTCCATTTTTCCCAGCAATTTTTATCAACTAGTGAGTTCTTATTCCAGAAGTTGTAATTTAGGGGGGTGGTAATTAAATAATAAATTACTATCGTCATTGTGAATCTAACCTATTCAGCTGATCCACCACTCTATTTCTTAAGCAGAACCAAATGGTTTTGATGACTACTGTTTTATAGTATAGTTTTAGATCTGGTACTAAACCACCATCCTTTATATTTTTTTTCATTAATTCCCTTAATATTCTTGATCTTTTTTTCAGATGATTTTTGTTATTATTTTTTCTAGTTCTATAAAATATCTTTTGGCAGTTTGATTGGTATGGCACTGAACAAGAAGACCAATTAAACAGAATTGTCATTTTTATTATATTAGCTTACCCATGAGCAATTGACATTTTCCCACTTGTTTACATCTGACTTTATTTGTGTGAGATGTGTTTTGTAATGGGCAGGTAGATGCCCAAGTATTTTATTTTGACTACAGCTATTTTAAATACAATTTCTCTTTCTATTTCTTGCTGCTGAGCTTTATCAGTGATATATAGAAATGCTGATAATTTATGTGGTTTTATTTTATATCCTGCAACTTTGCTAAAGCTATTAATTGTTTCAAATAAGTTTTTACATGATTTTCTAGGATTATTTACAAATATCATCATCACCTGCAAAGAGTGATAGTTTTATTTCCTCATTCCCAAGTCTAATTCCCTTTCTTATTGCTAAAGACAACATTTCTAGCACAATGTTGAGTAATAGTGGTGATAATGGGCATGCTTGTTTCATTCCTGATCTAACTGGGAATGGGAGAAACTTACAGCTTGCTGTTGGTTTTAGATAGATACTGCTTTTTATTTTAAGGAAAGCTCCCTTTACCCTTATGGTCTCTAGTGTTTTTAATAAGAATGGGTGCTGTATTTTGTCAAAAGCTTTTTCTCCATCTATTGAGATTATCATAGGATTTCTGTTGGCTTTGTTATTGATATGTTTGATTTTGGTAAGTTTTCCTGATACTGAACCAGTCCTGCATTCCTGATATAAATCCCACTTGGTCGTAATATATAATCCTGCTGATAATTTGCTGTAATCTCTTTGCTAATATTTTATTTAAATTTTTTGCATCAATATTCACTAGGGAGATTGGTTTGTGATTTTATTTCTCTGTTGTGACTCTTCCTGGTTTAAGTATCAGTATCATATTTGTGTCTCAGAAAGATTTTGGCAGGACTACTTCTTTACCTATTTTTCCAAACGGTTTACATAGAATTGGAATTAATTGTTCTTTAAATGTTTGGTACAATTCACAAGTGAATGTATCTAACCCTGAAGATTTTTTTTCTTAGGGAGTTCATTAATGACTCATTCAATCTCTTTTTTTCCCAAAATGAGACTATTTAAATAAGTTATTTCCTTTCCTGTTAATCTGAGCAATTTATATTTTGTAAATATTCATCTATTTCAGTTTGATTGTCAGGTTTGCTGACATACAGTTGAACAAAATAGCTTCTAACTATTGCTTTAATTTCTTTTTCATTGGTGGTAAATTCACTCTTTTCATTTTTAATGTTGGTAAATCAGATTTTTTCTTTCCTTTTTCTAATCAAATTAAGCAAAGTTTTATCTTTTTCATAAAATTGACTGTTTTATTAATTAGTTCAATAGTTTTCTTAGTTTCAATTATATTAATCTCAGTTTCAGAATTTCTAATTTGGCATTTAATTGGGGTTTTTTAATTTGTTTTTCTTCATTGATCTTATCTTTCTTTATTTTATTCATATGACTTTTTAGAGATATCAGATTTCCCCTAAGAACTGCTATGACTGCATCCCATAGGTTTTGGGTGAAATATGATTTAGAGAGACTGAATAGAAACATACCAGTTGAGTAACCATTAACCTGACTCACTTTCAGGACAGAAGGGATGAGGACTTGAACTAGAGTTGTGGCTATGTGTATAGGGAGTAAGGGAGAGATAAAAAAAGATGTTACCAAGATAGGGTCTATGGGAAAACTGGCTGGATATACACTTGATAGTAATTATACTCACAATAACTTATTACAATAGAGGTCAACCCATTGAACATAAAGTCTGGTCCTTTGGGGAGAGTCATAAGCTCTAACTCAGCACTGAAGGACTTGCACTTTGGGTTGATGGAGACCTTTACAGGGAACATATGTGGTAATGCCCTGTCCCCTTGCTAAATTCCATTTATTACCAGAGAAATCTGAGTGATTTTTATGCTCCCCATCACTGGGGGTTACATCAAGAATGTTTAGGGACTAAAGAGGAAGAACTACTCACTTAGTAAGCTTAAAGGAAAAATAACTTCTACTATGCATGTCTCTCTCTGCCTGTCTGCCTGTATCTTTCTCTTTCTTTCAAATATAGTTTGACCCTTCAACAGCTATCCCTTGAATTTCTCTAAGATACTTACCTCTCATAGAACTACTCATCAAGTATAGGTGCAGCAACTTTGAGGTCAGAGTCATAGTTTATATGCTATTTTTTCACATAGAAATTGGTACAGATTGGAACCAAGATATTCAAAGATTTGCCTTTGATTCATTTGCTTATATGTTATTATAAAACAGGGCAACTAGAACACACAATCAAATCAGACAAGTAACATGGGTGTCTTTATTTTTGCTTTTATTTCATATTCTTAGTGTTTCTGTTCATTTTGTCTTTAGTTATACATCTTTGTCCCCACTGAGCCATGATACTTCCTTTCTCACATTCTCAGTTCCTGCTACTTCTCAGCATGGTGAAGAAGGTCAAGAGGTAACTGCAGTTTGAGGGGTATTATATATGACAAAAATGTCCATATCCTTTGATCCCACTGATCCCACTGATATATATATATACCCAGAGGAGATGAGTAGCAAGAAATTGGAATGGCTAAGTAAATTGTATATAGCTCATTAGTATACTATTGTACCACAAAAGAAAGCAAATATGCAGAATTCAGAAAAATATAGGAAGAATGTTAAGAACTGGTGAAAAATGGTGAATATGCTGCCTCAGAGTAAAGCATGCTTGATGAGTACCAAAATATAGATGAAAAGGACAATAAGGATTAAAGTACTATGTCATTATAATGACCAAAGTTGGCAAGAGGAAATAAGGAAAAGCACCTTTTCCCCTTTAATGTGTTTTTTTCTCTCTTCTCTTCTCTGGCAAGATTCTTGTCAGAGTTCTCCTTAATAGATTGATCCTACATCTAGAATAAAGGCACCTGAGAGCCAGTGTAGCTTCAGAAGGGACTAAGGAACAGTCAATAGGGTGTTCACTGTCCAACAAGTCCAGAAAAATTCCAGGAGCAAAACATAGATCTGTATTCATTTGTAGATCTGACCAAGGATTTTGATACTGTCAAATCATAAGAAAATTATGTTAAAATTTGGTTGCCCAGAGAAGTTCATCAATAGAGTACATCAGTTTCATTATGGTATGCTTGCCCAAGTTCTAGACAATTGGCAATGCTCTCAAGCTTTCCCAGTCACCAATGGAGTAAAACAAGGCTGTGTGCTTGCTTCTATGCTTTTTAGCATGATGTTTTCAGCCATGTTGTCAAACACTTTCAATGAGGACAAACATGGAATCAAAGTCAACTACTGCACTAATGGTAAATTATTCAACGTGAAAAGGCTACAAGCCAAAACTAAAATGGAGAGAGTATTGGGCCAATATTATTTTTGTTTGCAGACAATTGTCCACTCAATGCAGCCTCTGAAGCAAAGATGCAACAAAGAATGGATCAATTCTCTGCTGCTTATGCTAATTTTGGCTTAAAAATTAACACCAAAAAACATAGGTCTTCCATCAACCAGCACCACACCATCCATATGTGGAACCATCAGTTACAGTAAATGGTATAGTTCTGAATGCTGTGGATAAGTTCAAATACCATGGCAGTATACTTTCCAGGAATGTTCATATTGATAATAAGATTGACACATATATTTCCAGAGCTAGCTCAGTTTTTGAGAGACCCGAAGGAAAATGTGGGAGAGGAAAGAGGTATGGACTGACTACCAAACTGAAAGTCTACAGAGCTGTTGTGTTGACCTCATTGTTATATGCCTGTAAAAACCTGAACCAGTATACCAGTGCCATGCCAGGAAACTGAATTGTTTCTATTTGAATTGCCTTAAGAAAAGTCTAAAGATCACCTGGCAAGATAAGATATCAGACAGAGATCCTTTCTTGAACTAAACTGCCAAGCATTCCAACTCTTCTGCAGAGAGGACAACTCCACTGGGCTGGCTACATTGTTCAAATGCCAGATGTACACTTGCCAAAAAAAATGATTTTATGGAGAATTCATATAAGGCAAATGCTAACAAGGTGGTCAGAAAAAAAGGAATACAAGAACACTCTTAAATTATCTTTTAAGAACTTTAGAATTAATTATATGATGAGAGACACTGGCATAGGACCACCAGCATGGGATGCCCTCATCAGAGAAGGTGCTGTGTTCTATAAGCAAAGAAGAATTGTATTACTCCAAAGGAAATATGATGTGCAAAATTAGAGAAACTACCCCAAATGTTCATGAGGACTATTTGTGACCAACTTGTGCCAGAGCATTCCCAGCTTATATTGGTTTGATCGGCCATAGTTGGACACACTGTAATTCAAACTCTAACATAGTGATGTCATTTTGGTCATGTTCCAGAACAAAGGACAACAACCAACTAGTTGTTTTCTCTTTTCTCTTCCATCATTAAGATCAAGTAGTGTGTTCTGTCCTTTTTTGTATCCCTAATACATAGCAAATGTCTGGCACATACTACTATATCTGACACCACCTATTCTGGTTTTCCCTTTTGTTACAAGAAAAGGCTAATTTGTAGAGGATGTGAAGCGTATCATAAGAAATGATTGTGATGCAAAAGCAATAAACATTAAGAGAATCTAAAATTAATAAATGTGAGTAGATAAATGCAGTTGTTTAAGAAACCTAAACCATGGGAATGGGACACGAGCTGTGAAGAGGTCACTCTTCAGCAATGTACTTGAGCTGAGTCTTCATCAACTGATGTCTCTCCCTATAGAAGCAATCTTTTTAGTCAATATAATCTAGCATCTGCTGTGAAAAAAAAAAGAAATGAAAGTCATTAAATCTGATTACAAGAATCTGTCTGCATATTATGTGATTGGATTTCTAGAAAATTTAGAAAATAAACAAAAACAGTCATTGAGGTAATAAATTACTTTAGCAAAGTTACAGGATATAAAACAAACCAAAAAAAAAACTCATCTGCATTTAATATGCCAATTAAAAGATTGCAGCATCAAAATTTTGAGTTTTTTGGCATTAACCAAGACACACAAGATTTATATAAAAACAATTTTTAAAAGATTTTAACATTGAGGAATAAATGAAAAAGTTCAATAATATCTTACATACATAAATAAGTAGCTCTAAAGTGGTAAATATCAATATTTGCCAAATCAATTTATAGATTTAATATAATATTAATCACAATTATATGATAAAATTTATTGACATAATTTTAAAATATGGGCAAAATATATGCAAAACTATTATAGGAAACTGTAGAGGGCCACAAATAGTGGGGGAACTCTGGGTGAGGTATAAGACCCTTCAGCCCCTAGGGAACCTGCTGACAATGTCAGTTTCAGCTCCCCTTCTCCCCTAAGGACTCTCGGCCTTCCTGAGAAGTCAGGGAGTAGTGACAACTTGTGTTGTAGTTAAAGTGTATGATACCAAGTGGCAAAGAGTCATTTGCATACAATAGCAAGTTGTTTATGTGGTCCTGCATGCGCAGTATATAGTTAGCACATGCAGTGTTGCTTTGGTTACATAAACTTGTTAGGGCATATAAGGGTGAGAGAATTCGGAATAAATGGACTCCGTCTTTGACCATCCACGTGGGTCTGAACCTCATCACTCATCCACCAAGACCAAGGACTTGGGATGGTCCTGAAATCCTCCAGAGAGTTAGTCCAGACTGTATCTTTTGGCATCCCAGCACGGGGGCTCTTGAATGCATGGTACATTTTGGCACCTTAATTTGGGGGTTCTAAAAAGCACACTACAGGAAGCTATGAAGAAATTGATGAAAGGAACTTTCCATGATAAATTTTAAATCATATTATAATACAGTAATCATAAAAGCTATCTGGTAAAGGGCTTTTTTTAATAGCAGGATATAACAATGGAACAGAATAGAATATGTAATTAGACCACATGAATACATGAAATCTATATTTTATAAGGCTAAGATTATAAAACTTTGGGGAAAGGAAGCATACAATAAAAATTATTGGAAGAACTGAATAGTAGTATAAAAAGAAATTTATTTCTATACCTCATTTCAAATAGGTCAATGAATTTTTAAAAATTGTATATTTTTAAAAGAGATTGTCATATCTGTATCACAAATGGTAAAGGAGAAAATGCTTTATCTATCAAATAAATAAATTATTGGGAAAAAATAGGTTAGTTTATAAGAAAAAAGGATAAGTGATGGTCAGGATGAGTATAATGATTTTCTACAAATTTCTTTATACCTTCAATTTCACAAAAGAAAGAATAAGTAACTAATTTTTCAGGATAATTATAACTAAATCTATAGAAGATAGAACCCTCCAATTAAGTAAAAGATTTTATGAATTAAAACTGGGGAAATTGTCCTCCTTCACCACTCCTTATTCACCAGCAGTAGCAAGCATAAGAACATTCAAAGGCTTATATCTAGGGTCCCAGCTTTACAATAGAGACTTGAGAATTGCAATGACTGCCTGAATATTTTCACTTTGGTCATCTTCATGAGAAGTGGTAGGTATTCTTTCTGATCAGGTATGTAGATAAAAGGAGCAGAAGGAAGGCAGGAATTTAATAGGTTGAAAATGTGCTGCCTTGAAACTGGGGGACTAACTTTAGGGAAAGAATCCCCCAAATGTATAGTGACTTCAACAAATATCCTTTCCCCTACTTAACAAGAAAAGGTAAACATTAATTTTTAGCTAGTCAAATGACAAAATGGGAGAGCAAAGGGAGTATGCCAATGCAATAGATTGTGCTGATTTTCACAGAATGAGGATTGAAAACCAAGGGGGACACATTTTGTCTTCCCAAAGATTAGTAATACATAATCTATGGATAAATCTATGGGTAAATGATGTTTATAATGGTTTAGTACTTGAGCCATTCTTCATTCTCCAGATTGCACCATCATGCCCCAGCTGTCTCCTTACTCTATTGTGTGAGCCCCTTTTCCCACCAATTCTTTCCAGAACTTTCATTTCTAAAAATGGATTGACTGGCCTATCTCATTCTCTGGTCTTCATTATCATAATACAGTTGTCTTCTTCACTCTCTATATGTCTTATGCCCCATTGGCAAAATCTTCTCAGAATGTCCATTTTAATGTATAGCAAATAAAAATTTATAAGAGTATCTAGGTAATGTCAACTGGACCAGATCAAGTCTCTAGAGCTGTAGGTGACTGGAGCTGAATAAGGCAGGCTAGAAACAGGAAAGTCAGTAATCAAAATGAGGGAAGTGTTTACAATCAGTAGTCCATTTTCCTGAGCAAAAAGACTTATGGCTCAAGGCACAGATAAGATATTTAACCTTGACAACCATAAAAAGGGGGAATACAACACAATAATTCTTAGATCATGCATGGCAGACCCATGCATGCAAGTATCTTTGGGAAAATTAAAGTGTTCTTGGAGCTTGTAGGAGTAGTCTGCAAGTTATTAAAATCATTGAGCCTTGTAACTATTCAGTGAAGCACAAAATCAAAGATAGCATGGTGGAAACAGGGGTGCAGCATCTGGTTTGGTTCACTAAGTAATTATGAACATGGGAATTCAGAAATTGTTAGCATATTAGGAGATTTTAATTGATCCCTTTCTACTGTACGGCATTGGCTGCCTCTGGCTCTCAAGATCCTGGAAAATAAGGAAGCTGATACATTTGCCAGAAAGTGAGCACAAAGGATTGTTGTTATGCCAAACTTGGGGCACTCCTATTTTCTGGGCTTTCACTCTAGAAAACAAGATGTTTCAATATTGTGACAGTAAATTACAATCAATCTCTTCAACTACAGCTAACAAGTAGTCAACAAAAAAGGCTAAATTATCAGGTCAATAATCAAAGATGAATTATGACTACTCCTTAGTGCTTATATGCCCTGGAAAGAGTAGATATTCCAGCAGATGGCAAATAACTCAGATTGGTTGATAATTAATGAAAAGAAATATTATAATGAAAGGTAAATTATTCTAATGAGGGGCTGGGGGAATGTCACTTTAATTATGTTATTTACTTCCAGACAACCCCCTAGCCTTGGGCAATCTAATCAAATAATTCATCCCCATTCAATCCTGAGTAGACTGGGGAAGAAATCAAATTAGATTATATTCTTTGGAAGGGTCTCCAATTGAGTGGGCCAATGACTCTTTCATTTCATGATTCACTCCTGCCCTTCAAAGAGGAAGGGAAAAATCCTAGATCTCCCCAATATTGATTATTTCATACTCATTTTTCTCATAAGGAAGAAGCCCAGCCAGCAATCCCTCATTCTTTCGAATTTGCCACTATCTTCTTCTCTCCTCCACTTTTCAGCTCCCCTATTATGTATTGTCTTCCCCACATTCATATGTAATGTAATGTCCTTTTAGACAGGAATCATGTTTCTTTTTGCTTTTATTTGTATCCTCAGCACTTAGCACATGCCTGGCATAGAATTAGTGCTTAATAACTTCTTGTTGACTAATTGTTTTAGTAGAAATTTGAAAGATAATAGAAAAGAACTATGACAAGGGGCAGAATTTAAAAGCAGCATTACTCAAGAAAGAAAAGTCACCCTGAAGATTATTCTCTTGAGGAAAAAAATGTTAAAAGATGGGAACTGTAGGGTAGGTATAGAATAAGGCACATCTGTGGATTGAGAGGTAACCTCCAAAAGAGTTATGTCAGAGTGGGCAGCATTCCACCCAGAAATGTGAGTTCCTAGAGAGATCTGAAACTCAATAAGGGAGAAGTACATAGAGTCAGAGACATGGTAGCACAATCTTTGGGAAAGGCAAAAGATGTTTTGGGGACCACATGATTTGAGTCACAAGAGAAATGACTATGTAGTACTGCTTCTATCCAACATTGCTTCCCTCACAAATTGGTATTTCTTAGAATGATGCAAATAGAATAAACTGAAGGAAGAGTAGGATTCATAAGGACAAAAGCAAAGAAAATGATTTGTAGAGGGAGTCAAAATTGATCATTCAGAAGCTTTATTTATGAGGGACACACAGAGAACAAAAAAAGAACAAATGAGAGGTCAGAATAGAAAAAATAGAAACAGAAATAATTATGGGAACAAAGCAAATAACTTTTTAGAAAAAGTACTCTAAAAATTACTGAAAATCAAGAGGTTGAAGGAAAGGAGAGGAAGAAAGATTTTGAACAAATCACTCAATTGAAGTAATTTGAAGGTACAAAAGTAGAGAAAATAGAAACAAGAAAAATAAATTAAAGTGTAAGAACTTAGAAAAGGATATAACAACAGAAACAGAAAGAGGAATGTCAACATCAAAGTAATTTTTTAAAAAAAAACTAATCAAAAGGGGAAATTACTGATTTAAAGAGAAAGGATTTTTTTTTTAAAAAAAGCAACATTAAATAAATAATGGGATAAAACAGAAGCCTAACCAGTATAATTTTGAGTAATAAATAAAATTTTATTATTTATAAATAATTAAATAAAAATTGTAAATGTTCCAGGAAGGCTTAATTTCAAATTCTTCTTTATATGTTTTCTGATTGTGTAACCCTAGTTAAGTATCAATTTCTTAATCTCAGTTTCTTCACTTATAAAATGGGAATAATAATAACATTTACCTTTCAGTGTTGTTATGATGATCAAATAGGAGAACATAGGTAAAATGCTTTGCAAACCTTAAAACATTATGTAAAATGCTGAACCGGGAAATTATGAACTAATACCATTGATGAATATTGATTCAACAATTTTAGGGTAGTTAAGTAGCACATTGGATAGAAAGACCTAAATTCAAATCTAGCCTCAGACACTTACTGGCCATATGACCTTGTAAACTTCTTTCTGCCCGAGTTTCTACTGCTGAGGATATATGAGGATGGGGATAATAACAACAATCTTCTAAGATTGTTATGTGGATCAAATAGGAAAATATTTTAGCGTACTTAGCACAATGGTTGGCTCTAGTACATGCTATATTAATGTGTGTTCCTTTATTCCCCTTTATACTAATTCTAATGAAAAATTCTATAGTAACATATATGTGTTTGAATGTATATGTATATATCTGAATATATGCAATATGTTTCCTCTAAATGAGTTGGATTTATATTAGGCTTCTGGGAATCCATCAAGGGATAAAATTGTTAGGAGGAAGATTGCTTTCTGGCAACAGGATGGGTAAAACTAATTTTTCAGCTTCTGCAGAAGACAGTTCCTTGTCCTCTAAAGAGATAAATTTCCCTTGACATTGGACTTTCAGGATCCAGGAGTGGGGGTAGCATCTAGGGCAGCAATCTAACACTTTGTCCAAGTGCCTATACTATTAAGTAGTTTACTGATTGATTGGTCCCACTTGGCATCAAACAAACTAGTGAAACCAAAATTCTCATCCCAGCCCCTACAATTTAGAGGGCTCCAATCTTCTTCTTCTGAATCCTAATACAATGTTTTTTTTCCATGAAATCACATTGGGGTGTTTCATTGTGTAGGATGGTAGACTAGATGACAGGTTGCTTTAAGATTAAAAACTCCCATGTAGCTTTCTAATAGAATCTATTTACTTCAGTATTTTGATGGACCTATAATATGACTGATAGAATAATGCAAATTGCTGTAACCTGGTCATGTCTTCTTGTCCTATGCAATTCTTTTCAAGTTCTGTAAAAGTCTATTTTGGTATCACAGTGGACGGAATCAGATCTAAGTTCAAATCCACCTTAGATACTTAGTAGCTGATTGACCCTGAGCAAGGCCCTTTACTTCTGTATGCCACACTTTCCTCACTTATAAAAGGGAAATAATAACAGTACTTACCTCCCACATTTTTATGAGGATAAAATGAGATCATATTTATAAAAGCATTTGGTTAATCATATATCACTCTTTAAATGATGGTGATGATGATGATGATGTCTTTAGATCTCTTAACTTATATATATATATGTGTGTGCGTGTATGTGTGTGTGTGTGTGTGTATTAGTGAGAAAATATGGTCACTGTACTGTTTTTTCACTGGTAATAAGTTGCCTTGTCATGCTAATTATGTTACCTTCCTTTGGATGACCTTCTCATGTTTGGCCACAGAAACTTACGTTCCTCCTTGTTTGTTATAAATCACTGATGCTATTTAATTGTCCATCAAGGAACAAATCAAATATGGACTTAATGTTTAACTACTTGAAAGTAGTTCTCTATAAGTTAAAAGTTCTCTATAAATTTTAAAGCACTATGCTCATGGACTTTTTTAATGACAGATATTCCAAATTTAGTCTTGTGATGAAAATGAATCTGAAACTAGAGCAATAGAATTTCAACATTAGAAGATACCTATGTCATAGTTTTCTGTCATTTGTGCCTCACTTTATGCGTCTCCATGTCCTTCCTCAGGTTTTCTTGGCCAAGACAGTTGAGTGCTTTGTCATTTCTTTATCCAAGGATATGGTGGACCTTAAGAACTATTTAGTCCAACTCTTATAGTAAGAATCTTCTAAGAAGTCATTGGTGACTTTGGACAGTGCTATGAACATTAGCCATGAAGGTCTCAAGGAGTGAATGTGCTGAAAAATCAGAGGTAATGACTATAGCTTACTTATTCAATATATTTGTTGATGAGATAGATGGGACAAAAACATTGAGTAGGATTAAAGTAAAAAAAAATAAATTTAGGATCCCTACATATGTTTATAGGTTAAACAAAAGGAAAAAAAAGATGCAAAAAAATAAAAGGCAGAAAATGCAAAAGAAAATGAGGACAATTAATTTATCAGGCTCTTAACAGGGGCATCAGAGGACTTCATGCTTAGAGAGTCAAGAGCTCAGCCTCAGTCAGGATAAAATAAAATAATCTGCTAAAAGTAAACAGTTGAGATTGTGGGAATTGAGGATTTAAACTGATTTTTTTTCCTTCTTCTGACTCCAGTAAAAATGTTGAATAAGTTCTTCCCCTATCTACATAGATAATCAAATCCTTCCCTTTCTTAATTTTTTTAGCTTTTTTTATTCCCTCAGACTAATCCATCTATGATAACCTTGTGTCAAAGCAATTATTTATGAATGACACAAATAGAGAAGCCAGACGAAGCCTGTGGGAGGATTAATCTATTGATTCAAATCCTGAGGAATAATTTGAATTATACTCTATATGTCTAACTTTAAAATTGTTGCAACCAGAAACCAATAATATTTCCAGGGGAAAAAACTCAATGGGAACAGAAAACAAGAGGAAAATGTGAAATGTCTTGTCTTTTATATGACATGGAGGTGAAATATAAATAATTTGCACTATAGACAAAGAAGTGTGATCAGACAAATGTATCTTTTGTAGTCTTTATTAGTTTGGTTATTAATGTAATTTATTATGCTGTTTTGTAGTCTTTATTAATTATATATAGTCTTTAGGGGTCCACTATTTAGAACACCTTTCCTGGCTGCCATCCATAAAAGTCAATCAGATAACACCCCTGTCCTGAAAGAACTCACAGTCTAACAAGATAAGTAATCCAATATTTTTTCAGTTAAAATAACATTTATTTTATGTAATATTTTATTTTTCCCAATTACATTTTTAATAATTTTAACATTTTTTAAAGTTTTAATGAAAATTATTATGAAGAAACTACCCACCATGACCTGCAATAAGAAGAAACCATCCTAAAAGAGCACAGTGCTGCAAGGTCCTCCTGTGTTCTCCCCATCTTCACCCTGAAGCTTTCTCTAAAACAGATTTATTTTCCCCTTCTAATTCCTGAAGGTACAACAATGACACAAACTCTCTTAGCCATGGAGAGTGATGGAATGTTCAAGACTGGAGAATTACGAGATCCTCTTTTTCTTTAGTTGCATGCCATAGATGAGACAAAGAATTTCTTTCTAGCCTATTTATCCATGCTGCACTTCACTGGCAAATGAGAAAGGCAAAGAGGGTACATTGGCAATAATAAACTTCAGTTAAAAGGCCAATGGGACCCTAGATTGTCCTTATGAAGAAACCATGGCACATATCAATAAAGGGCTTGTAGGCACAAAGGATAAGAATTCATGTCTCGACCTGGATTTGTACCCCCAGTATACACTTTGGGAGATGAAAACCTAAAAGATTTAGTGATTTAAACCAAGGAAATAGAATTGGGTACCATGGTCAACCATGGCAAGATCATTCAAAAGGTAAAAAGGAGAAATGCAGAGGACAAGATTAGTCTATATTACATTACCATTTGAAAACTTCACTTAAGTGGTATAAATACATGTTTAATGACATGCATGACTGTGCGATGTAAGTCCAGGTTATCATGTCTACAACACAACATAGATAATGTTAACTTGTGATTTTCTAAGTCTAAACATAGCCCTCAGGGATCAGTTCCATTCTGAGTTTGACATGACTGGTCTAGAGTTTAGAATTTTTTTTCCCAGATACTTTTAAGAAAAAGAATAGATAACTTGAATGCCTCAGATGATGGTTTTGTTTGTTTGTTTGTTTTTGTTTTGGGGTTTCTTTGGGGGGGGAGAGAGGGCTGGAGTCAAGTGGATAACTTCCTAGTAGGCTTTCCAACACTAGGGGTATGTGACATTAGGTCATTCATAGGGCTGCACTCAGAATACTGTAATCAGTTCTTTCCATTAAGCAGACAGTGTTATTTAATAGGCAGAGAACAGAAGTCAGGAGATATAAAATCTACTTTTGTTTGGACTCTTATCTGTTATTGTTTGTCATTCAATGAATCCACAATTAATCAAAAGATGACAGTGCTTTCAGAATCCCTTCCATAGCCAATGGTGGAAGTCTGCTTGATTTGCAAATTGCTTAGAGAGAACCAAAAATATTACCAAAAAGTGATTCAGATACTGATTGTATAAAAATACACATATGCACATGTGTATACATCACATATGATGTGGACTTCATAAACCATTTTATTGTTAAAAACTACAAGGAAGCTAGTTTTCCCAAACTATCCTATTTTTGAAATCAGTCAATGGCATTTCATCCACTTCCTTTGTCCAAGATCTGTCTGAAGACTTAACTATTTAGCATCTCCAAATAATCCTTGTATCTTAATCAGCCTCTAAGATCTCAATGCTACTTCCTTGGTCCAGAACCCCTTAGAAGACTGACCATTTAGCACCTTCAAACAAACAAACAATTTTGTTAAAAATATATCTTTTCTCTTCCCAACTCTTGCCTTATATTTCTTCTTCTCCCACAGGCAATATAATTTCTCCCTTCCTTAAAGCATGTTGAAAAAAATCATCTTTAGATTTTACCCATAGCCTTTTCTTGTCAATAAAAGTACCTACTGACAGGGAGAATGTTTCATTTTTTTTCACAATTTTTTTTTTGTAACTCATTTTGCTCTCCCAGACCTCATGGACTGACTACATCAATATACACATGTGCACACACGCACACACACACACACACACACACAAACACACATATATATGTATATATATGTATATTATATATATATACATATATATGTGTGTGTGTATATATATACATATTGCAGAATATGTATACACAATCTGCTGTGAGTGAGTTCCTATCTATTTCTTTATGGCCTTTTTCTTTTATAGATAAAATGAAAACAGAAAAAAAGAATTCTTGCTATTCAGAGAATGTGGGGAGGAATGGAATTACCTTCTGTGATTTGATGGCTTCTTTGTTCCTTGTTCTCTGAATTGATGTTAAAAAGCCTTGTTATTTCTCGATAATAATAGCTGACACTTATACAAACATTATTTCATTCGATCCTCATTTTCTTATGTGGGAAGTATTTTTAATACCTTTATTTTAAAGATGAGAAAATGGAGACAAGTGACTTTTCCAAGATGAAATAGACATTATGTATCAGACAGAAGATTTAACTTGGGTCTTTGACTCCAAGTCCAGCATTCTATCTTCTATGCTACATTATCCCCTCTTAAAAGAACATCACTTTACAGAGTTGGCACATTGTATCTTTCAAAGAAGGTGTGGTTTTAAAGACTATATTATCTAAGTAAAAATTATAAAATTTAATTTTAAGAGTCCAATTGAGTGGTTTGTATATGACATGCATACATAGTTAACTATATCATTCAATTCTGAGTTTTCATTATGAGGTTTGTCACCATCAAGAAAGGTACAGTCAACTTTTAATGACCTAAAGGGATATATTTATTATAGAAATTACAAATATAGACTGACTTTCCCTGACACTTAATGGCTTGCTGCTTCTCACTGTCAGTCAGCATGTTTTCAGAACTGCAAGATCATTCTGATGGTTAGCCTTAAAACTCTGAGTAATTTTTTTTAAATTAAGTTTTTCTTTAAACTTACTGTTCTGTTTTGTCCTATTTCTTTTCTCTCCTTCACTGCCAAACATATTAAACAAGATATACTCATAACCTCCACTTTATTATCACTTTTATTCCATTGAAATTTACCCAGCAGCTGACATATATGTATTTGCATGAATATATGCATATATTTGTATCTATGTATACCTAAAGTATGTGTTTGTGCATATATGATGCATATACATGTATGCAAATATATATTTCATAAACATACATGCATAGATATGTTTATGAAATCCAATGAATTTCAAACCAGTTACAATCTACTGGCTTTTTCAAATTAAAATGCAAATTTCCAGAAATCTCACACATTAAAATGGTCTCTTTACCTGATATTCATATTTTTATATGAATTCTTGAGTTTCTTCTATTTATTTCAATCTATTAATGTGAATAACTGATCATTTGCATAAATCCAAGGAGCAACTACGATTTCAAGAAAGGTATGGCAGATTATAGAGAATATGTAAGCTGATGAAAATCATTAAAATGCCATTGAATAATGCCATTTAAGCAGCTTCTGCCTCTAAGATATGTCTGGTGACCAGAGACAGTAAGCATCTTTTTACATTGATCTCTAAGATGAGCCAGCAAAGTACTTTTTAAAAGTACTTATTGAAGTACCTTATTCTTCTTTAACTTCTATTGCATCCCCTTTATTTTACATACACATTTGACTCAAGGTAAAAATTCTGTTGGCATTTAAAAAACAATATAAATTCATTATTTTAAAAAAATTCATAATTCCTGTAAATTTCCCCGCCCCTTCTACCCTGGCACACCTTTTGTAGAAACAGACTCCCAAATGGTCAGTCTTCTAAAGTATATTTCCAGTTTACCAATCCTGAAGGCATCCAGGAACCTCAGGCAATCAAATCCTCAAGCCTCAGTTACTGTCAGAAGGCAAGTAAGTGTATTATGGTTTATAGTCAATGTTTTATAAAGTGTCTCTAATGGCCAGAATATTTAACAAGGACTTTAGCATGGAGAAAGAATGGATGGAACATTTAAGATGAATGAACATTTAAGAATGAATGAAGAATATCACAGAAAATTTCTTCTGCTCTAGGGGAAAATAGTAACAGCAATAGTGGTATTTTACAAAGAGAGCTGGCCTTGGTGCCAGAAAGAACTGGGATTCCATTGCTGCTTCTGACATAGGCTAGTTTTGGAAACTCTGGACAAATCACTTAGTTTCCATTTCCTTCAGTTTCCTCATCTATAAAATGGGAGTAGTAATAGCACCTATCTCCCAAGGTTGTTTTGAGGATCAATTTAGATAACAATTGTGATGTGCTTAGCACTGTGCCTGACACATATTAAGCACCATATAAATGTTAGGTATTATTACTATTCTTATTCTTATTATATCATTACTAAACCTCTTACTACCCCATTCTGCTGGAGAAGGAAATAGCAAACCACTTTAGTATCTTTGCCAAGAAAACTCTAAAAGGCATCAAGAATAATTAGACATGACTGGAAAATGACTTCAAAAATAACTAATCCTATTCTATTCTCTGTGATAAGCTGTAGAGAAAGGACCAACCTGCATTGATTGAGGAAATTTCCTTATCTGATAGTTCCTTACATTTATAAAATCACAGTTCTAGCTTCTATCCCTATCCACAATTAAGGCAGCTCAGGATTACATAATCCATATTGAAAAAAAAGCAATTAAGAGAAAAGAAAGGATTTAGAGTAAAGCTTTTTTCTTCCCCACAATTCTTTGCAAAGCAGCTTTGACTTCCTTATTTCTTAGAGAATAAATCAGAGGATTCAACATCGGAGTGACAAGGGTATAACATACAGAAGCTACTTTGCGTAACTCAGGGCTGTCAGGAGGAATGACATATACAAAAAAGACAGTTCCATAGAGCAAACAAACAACCCCCAGGTGAGAACTACAGGTTGAGAAGGCCTTTTTTCGGCCTTCAGAAGAGCGGATTTTCAAGACAGTAGCTACAATATAGGTGTAGGATACCAAGATAACTACAATTGTAGGGAAAATAATGACCCCAGCCAAAGTTAATGACACTATCTTGTGGAAAAAAATATCAGAACATGAGATTTTTTCCATTGGGTGAGAGTCACAGTAGAAATCATCAATGACTCGAGAGGCACAGAAAGACAAGGAAAAGGTCATGCTTACTTGGAGAATGGCTGTAAACCAGCCACAAAGATAGGAACCCAACACGAGCTGGGTGCAAAAGCATCTTGACATGCGAACAGTATAGAGCAGAGGAGAGCAGATGGCTATGAAGCGGTCATAGGCCATAGCCGATAAGACAAAGCCTTCTGTTACCATGAAGAGGGCAAAGAGGAAAAGCTGGATCCCACAGCCTGTAAAAGAGATAGTATTTCTCATGTATAAGATATTGGCCATGGCCTTGAGTGCTATAGCAGAGGCACAGGAGAGGTCAATAAAGGAGAGGTTGCCTAGGAAGAAATACATTGGTGTATTCAATCGGGGGTCAGTAAGGATGAGAGTTATAATGCCAGCATTCCCCAAAAAGACCATACTATAGATAAACAGAAAAAGCAGGAAGAGGAGGATATGGAGCTCAGGGCGGATTCGGAATCCTACAAGAATGAAGTCGGTCACCTCTGAATGGTTGTCTGCTCCTCTGTCACTCATGGCACATACCTAGTGAGAGGCACAAGTTAGGGTCAAAAGTCAAGTCAATAAATGTTTGTTAAATGCCTTTTATGTGCTGTGAGAAATTGAATGAGATTTATTTGGTTTCCACAGAGTTATGAAAATTAAATTGAAGAAATGAAACTTAAATTAGAAAATTGAAACTCACAAGAACAGCAAAAAGTGGGGTGGAGGTTTTAGACTTGAACTAGAGTCCAGTGAACTTTGCCTCAATAAGAATGTAAGCTCCTTGGGGACAGGAACTGGCTATGTAATGAGAAGTGGAAATTCACATTCAGTAATTTCTATAACACCCAATTAATACAGAATCGTTGGAGGGATTTGCTCTTCAGGGCAGTAAAAAAAACACTGCCTTTGCAGATACATTTCTCACAATTTCCCTCTTTTTTTTCTTTTTTATAATTTGGTTTCCTTATCTTTTTTGAACCCTTCAGATTTGACTAATTTTTACATTCCACTTCATAATAAAAGTCTATTAATCCTCGTACAGATCTCCTTACACAAGATGGATAATTAATCCCTGAATTGTCTGCTAATTCTTCTGATAGGGATGTACTAGAAGTGAAACTACTTCCAAGTGTAGCACATGTTCTTCCTCATCATGCCAATAATCTTTCTAGTCATTCTATTTTCCCATGCAGTTCTGCTTGTGGCATCTAATTATTCTATTCTTCCTTCATTGCTTCTCTGGCGTAAGTTATCCAATACTCACCAGAGCAGGAATGATCCAAATCCAGAACTAGATTTCTCACCTTGAATTCATCAGTTTCTATGCTTGGCTTAATTCTTCCTGATTCAGTCTTACTTACTTCATGGAATGCCAGGGTAAAAGGAATAGCCAATTGTTTGGTGCACAGGTGCCCACTCAGTTCCCAGACAAAGCAGATGCTGCCTCCACAATACCACACAAGGTTTGCTTGGGATATGCTCATCTCTGAGAGATTGCCAGAGCTACCCTCAATTACATTTCAGATTCAGGCACATGCCACTACAGTCTCTAGATTTTGCAATCTTTCACCCTGCCATGAGAGGCAAGCTGAATGATTTCCAGAGGTAAGGGATTAATATAAACCACTGCAATTCTCCCCAGCAATGTTATTTTGGGAACAGGAAAAATTCACTCTCATGTTCTTCTATACACAAAGGGAATGGTACTATGTGGGCATGGGGCAACCTGTAGCACAGACATAGAAATTGTTTTTTGTTCAGACTCTTTACATAGTACTTTACTAACTCTTTCCAAGCATTGGTGTCTATCATTTACCTTAATTTGATTCCAATTCTTCCTAAGAGACCTATACCTACTACCAAATTACTCTTTGATCTTCATTTTTTAAATGTTCAGCCATTGTAGCAAACCAAACATTATTCCAAATTGGACAGTTATTTCCATAAATCCTCTTCTTCTCTATCAGGACACAAATACTTATTGTACCTACTTATCTACAGTTAGTCAAGCCTCTACAATTCTATAACTTGACAAGCATCAAACTGAATTGTTTGTGGGGTATCTTTCTCAGTAATATAAATCCAAGTCTTAACTCGGTGTCCCCATATGCTATTGCATCAGGGGAATTGAATTAATCCTACATAACCTCCCTTCACAGGACTGATGGACTCCTTACAGGAAACCCACTCAGGCACTGGATAGTTTGGGTTCATTTATCAATCAGTTTCAATTCCTTCCCAGACAAATGGGACCCAAATTTTTGGGGTGCATGGGGCAATAATCTTATCTTCTGAAATTATTTCCTGCTGAAAATGGGCATTGACCTAGGTTGTCCTACTGGTTTCATTTGAAGGGCTTGAGCTGATTGAAGATCCAGTGGGTTGAGTCAGATCCCTGAAGCTGGTCAATACAGCTGTGTAGTACTGATCATTTGAAGGTGAAATGCTCAAAGCCTAGAGGAAAACAAACCTAAGAGAACTAAAAAGAAAGAAAGAGCAAGTACAAAGAGCAGCACCCCCATTCTTGGGAGGTGTACTTATACCTTCTCTGAAGATTCTGTAAATAGTTAGGCATCATCTCTTTTTTAGAGGCTACATTATACTCCAAAAGCAAATTTCAGAAAGGGAGAATCCCATTAAAATAATAAAGTTATTCACAAAATGATTGATTAACAAATCTCATTTACCTATCAAAAACTGGATAGTAATAGAGATTAACCCAGACCTCTGCATAAGGCACGTGTGTAAAGCCTTTCTACCAGTATTTTTTAAAAGATATTCCCCCTCTTTTGCTTATTGTGGGATGGACTGGGAAAATCCAGTATAGTTTGGCCAGCAGTTTATCAATATAAATTATCCAAAAGGAAAAAAATACTATACACACTATAACACATCACAAAAAAAATGTTTTTTCCACATTGGTAACAAACTTAAACATAAGTGAATTGATGTAGCAAAATATTACATAAATTATATCCCTCTAAGAAAACTTGATACACTAAAATCCTCTTCTCTAAAACCACATGAAAGATATTTCAGCTTCGGTTTCAATAATTAGTAAAATAACAGGTCCTACAGACAGCTGTCATCAATTTTTTTTATATATTTACATAAGGTGTGATATCTGCATCTAACAACAGATAAATGACTAAGACAAATTACTCATTTATCCAATCATAAGATATAATGAATACATATTTTCAGATCAAAAACAGCAAGATATTACATATTAAGTTGTGATTATAGAAATTTTCTATAAAAGGAAAAATCAGGGACATGAAAAACATCAAAACTGATCCTTCAGGGTCTCAGTCTGAGGGCACATGTCATAGCTGACACTAGTCATGTCATAACAATCCCACCTTATAGCCAACTCAACTCTCAAATAGTGGGTTATTAACTTAATTCATTGCATAATCATCCCCAAATTCAAGACTCAAAACTATAACATTATAATTCCAAGAGATTTCTTCTCAATCAGGTTTTAGATCCCAAACTTATCTGTCCCATGTGTCTGCAAAACATAGTCAAAACTAGATATGTAGGACTGTCAAGTTGAAACACTGCTCTAGGTACTCCAAGAAAGCACTTTTGCTATCATATTCATTAAACAATGAGACTATGATGCACTTAATAAATAATTTGCTGGAGAGAGGGATATGAAATATGGACCACAACATAACATTTTCATGCTCTCTATTGATGTTTGCTTGCATTGGGTTTCCTTTCTCTGATCTTTTTTTTCTTATAGATATGATTTTTCTTGCACAACAATAAGTATGGAAATATGTATACATATATTCAATTTGTCAAGTATTTTAACATAATTAACATGTAGTAGATTTCCTGCCATCTAGGGGAGGGGTGGGGACTAGGGGGGAAAAATTTGTAACAGAAAGCTTTGTAAGGGTTAATGTTGAAGAATTACCCATACATATGTTTTCCAAATAAAAAGTTTTAATTAAAAAATAAATAAATAATTTGTTGAATGGGTTTTGAAATAACCATTTTCAGAGAATTTGCTGTTAACCAGAAAACTAACAAACTTCTCTTAAAACTTCCTTGTATTGCTAAGTGGTAGAACCTTTCATGTAGCATCACAAATGACTTTGCCTTAAAACAACTACAGATTTGAAAAAGAAAAACAAATATTCAGTTATTAACACCATGTAAATGTAAGCTATTTCTTTAAACAATAGAAGCAATTAATTAGGGGGGAGGGAGGAGCTCCAGTGAATGGGTTTGTTTTCTTACTTCTAAGGAGCAGCCTCACCCAGTGAGGGATGGGTGAATTAAGCCTTCACCTTCCCAAGCCAACAGATCATGCAAATAACTTTTTAAATTATAGCTCATAATTTTTACAAATTACCCAACATATATTTTAGAAAGCAACATATTTCATCTAATTAGGAGATACAAATATGTGATCTCTTTAAGTAAGTTACCAGAGAACTTTTTTAATAACCTATTTTTTCAACTCAAAATCAAACTAAACACAGATTTAAACTTCTGGTGGCAATACTACAATATTAGTGCACACATATTTCTAAAATCTTATTCCCAAATGCATCAATTGAAATTAATTCTATCATATATTTTTAAAAATTTCAACACAGTATTTTAGGCCACATTTTTGAGAGAAAACTCCTCTTTCCCCTCAAAAACTCCATTCTCCTAGATTGCCCAAAATTTCTGAAATGACAGTAAGATGGAGACTTAAGATGGAGACACAGGCCCCTGGGAGCAAAATGACTATGTTTCCTACCTCCCCCACCAAATTTTATACTTTTCCCTATGTGGACTGCTATCACCAAGCTATATGGAGATAGATCATACCTTTGTACAGAATCCAAAGTCCTAAATTATAACTCTGAGTAGTTAGAGAACATAGGTATCCATTTAGAGAGAAACTGAAGCTGACTCCACAGCATGAGGTTTTGGGGGAACCTACCATTCTTTGGAAAGGCTAGACTGGACATAAGTCCACACACAGAGGCCCTGGTCATTTTCAGTCCTCTCTAGGGAGAGATGCTTGAAAACTTAAGAAAAATTCATGTTACTTTGCAACAAGATGCATAAAACAAGCACTTTTAAATCCCCAAATGGCCATTTCTTTTACTGTACAATTCAGCTAAGAGATATGTAGAAGACAAAATAGACTCACACACACATAGACACAAAGTGCTTTTAAATTCCTTTTCTTTCTGTTTAGTACAGAATTGTTCCTTCCCTACATCCTGGAGAAGGACCTCTTCTCTTCCAGGGTCCCATTTATTAACTTCTCCCCTTGAATTTCTTGTAAATACATCTCTTGTGTGATGTAAACTGTGTCTTCCTGATCTTTGGGAGGGGGATAGGGACAGACCTGGGTTAGAGAAATCCTAAAATCTCATCCCCTCCTGGCCTCTAGGAGGGGGCCCACCCTCCTGTTCCTAAAGGAAACTCCCATGGTGATCTCTATCTACAATTCAATTGGAGATCTTGGTCTGGGTCATAATCACCATCCTTTATTGAATTGAAAATTAGTCCCTCAAATTCATCTGGAGATTGCTCCCTAGCCTTGGCCCATAAAAACCCAATATAATCAAAGACTGAAATCCAAACCTTTGGTAAAAATCCTAACAGGATTTGGCCTGCTAAGTTGTTTCTTTTCAGTGTAATCAACCCATTTTTTTGCCACAAACCTCACCTGTATTCCAGATTGCAAATTCTTTCACCTGGGGATCTTTCTTTTCTCACACTTCAACTTTGCGCACATCCTTCCTGCATATCCCATATCTCCTGCATATCTCTATATTCCAATAATCCAAGGTCATAAATATTTACTCAACTCTAGATTTCCTAACATCCCCTCTCTTCCAGAACTACATGAGAGATATGCCTCAGGAGTTTCCACTCCTTGGTGAAATTAAATTTCCCATCTTATTAACCTGTCTGACACCTCAGACCCTGTAAGATGGCTCCAGCCATCAAAGGCAATACTAGATAGTCCATGTTCTTACTTTGATCTATAAATAAGAGTTTTCCTGGCTACTGCAGAACCTATTCCAATTTCCTTGCTGTGTCCTGGATTCATCAGTGACCTTACTTCATGTTCCTGGTACTTTTAGACAGTCTGTGAGGGAGGGAAATCTCAAGTTGAGCCCTGACGCCATTGAAATCAAAGAAACGACTCTCCTCAGGCTTCAACAGGATCAACCCAAATTCATAAGGTTTGGATCCCTGACAGAGCCCCAGTTTGTAAGAAACAAAATATCTTACCAAGAACTCCACTGATTCACTGATGAATGCAGGAAAGATTTATTTTACATTCTTGCAAAAATGGGTGCCTAGGTGAATAGATACCCCTTTGAGACTCCAAAGGCAGCATTTTATTTCCTATCCTGAAGCACAAGTCCCTCCCCATTAATTGGATGTAATAGAAATTTCTTGTCATGAACCTCCACCCCTTATTATATAACCAGTCCCTGCTCCCAAGGAGCTTACATTCTAGAAAGGGGAAGGGTAACAGGAGGGCTAAGGGCAAAGAACAAAAGATTCTTTTCAATTCTCAAGCCATCACCCCTGATTATAAAAGTCAGTTTCTGCCCTTGATTATTCCTTGATGTCTTTGTAAGCTTCAGTTTTCCAATTTCAGTTTCATTTCTCCAATTTCATTTTTATAACTGTGGAAAACAAATGTCCATCCATTTCTCACACTATCTTCTACCAATTACATGCAAAACCTAATGTAAGGAAATGCAAAGATACCTTATCCTTTCAGAGCTCTCCATGTAAAAAACGTACCTTCTGGCTCAAAGAATGCATAATGAGACTTTTTTTTTGACATGGCCAATGTGGAAATATTGTTTAATTGACAAAATATGTTTGTAATATATTTTCTTGTGGTCTCAGTGGGGATGGGGTTGAGGTAAGAAAGTTGAGAGGGTAGATTTTGACTGATTAAAACAAATTACTTTTTTAAATTTTAAAATGAATATGTGAGAGGTAATAAAACAATAATCAAAAGAAAAAATAGAAATTAACTTGCAGCAATGTAAAATGTGCAGAAAAAAATTTAAATAAAATAAAAATACAGAAAAGATTATACTATTGACCCCTTGCTCTACTTACTCTCTGTTCCTATCTCTATGACCCATATTAGTGATTATAATACTACTTATGTTAAAGGAAGTTTGAATCTAATTGTACATGTGGCAGACAACAACCAAGAAGTCAAAGCAGGCAATACTGAGTGCCAGAACTCATTACAGCCAACACCTCTCTTAATCTCCACTCTCTCCTAAACTCCATTCTGAAGGCTACTTTTTATGGGCTCTTTATTCAAAGCAGTAGCTACAATAACTTCATAGAAAGCTTGAAACTAACTAACAATAGGTTGGGAAATCATCAAAGGTCTTTTCAGGCTAGTCCTAAAAGAATGTTCTTTCGGTAGCAAATCTATTACAATCATTTTTCCCTCAATAAGAGCAAGTGCAGAAGTTAAATTCCCAGAGAGAGTAGAGGTGGAGGACTGTGCTTGAAGAAATAACAAAAACTCTGAGTAAATTTCCATGAAAAGAAACAAAAAGCAACACAATGAAAAATCACTTGACATTTATAAAGTTTGAGAGACACAGTTTCTAGGTAATTAAATTATTTTATTAATAAAAAATAATTTAATCCTATTAATAAAAAATGGTCATTTGGCTGATTCTTGGACCAAAGATCCTTCTTGGCAATGGGCTCACAGTTCATATGCCCTTGGAAGACTAGGTGTTTCTGAGAGTGGCAATCAACTCTGACTGGTTAATAATTAATGAGAAAATGAAAATTATAATGGAAAGTAGGCTATATGATAATAAGATCTTAAAGTATAGTCAAAGAGAGATCAATTTCCATTTCAACTATTGAAAAAGAAAGAATCTACATTTTCCTGGACCTGTCTGAGCAAACAAAACACATTGAGCAGAAATGCATCCATTAACCTACACTTACAATTTCTTTTTCTCTTTTTGATTATATCTTTAGTCTGGATATGTCTTTGAGAGAGATTTTCCATACTGATTGATTTCTGAATGAATAAGTTAAAAAAAGCTTGATCCTGATTCATAATTAGTTATCTATATGAAAAAATAATCATTTTTTCCTTAGTTAAAAGAACCCCAGTATAAAACTCAAAAAAGACTATAGAAAAGAATGTGAATTTCCTAAAGAAGGTATCAAAAGTGTTTAGAAATACTAATACAAGAATTGAAAAAAGAGCAAAATAATGGAAGAGAAACCTGAAAACCAGAACAAAGCAAAGAGGGAAGGAATGGACACACACAAACAAACACATACACATATGTGTGTCTTCCTGCCACATCTCTTCTCCCTCCAATTCACCTTCCACACAGCTGTATGAGAACCTTATCTAAGATAAGATACAATAAGCCTGATCATACCATCACCCCCATACTCAACAAACTCATATAGCTCACTATTGCCTCTAGAATCAATTAAAAAAAATACCTCTGAGACTTACATGAACGGATGCTAAGTGAAGTGAATACAACCAAAAGAACATTGTCAAACAATATCCTGACAATAAAATCTACTACATTTTCAGCTTCATGATGGTAGAGAGATAACCATGATATATTTATCTTATTTAACTGTTTTTTTCTATCAGTACCTAGCACAATATTCTTTTTTATTAAAGTTTTCTATTTTCAAAACATGCATAGTTAATTTTCAACATTCACCCTTGCAAAACCTTGTTTTCCAAATTTTTTTCCCTTCCTTCTCCCCACTCCCTCCCCTAGATGGCAAGTAATCCAACATACGTTAAACATGTAGCACAGTATTCTTCAAAACATAAGCTCTTTAAACTATTTTAAGTTGAATTTTGCCTAGATTATTCCATATTTTCATTTAAACATTAACCAAACCCGTCAGCCAAAGGAATGAACCTGTTACGGTGGAATTTCAGTTATGACTACTGGTATAAGGGACATGTGAGTGTGGGGGATTCTTCTGAGTCCTTGAAATTACATTATACCCACTCTCCTTCATTTTAGGATTTACCTCAGCTTTAGGAGGCAGTATTTTTTTAAGCAATAGATCTGTTTCCTAAATTATATAGTATAGATATAGAAACATCCCCTGCTTCTAAATAGGAAAGATTATGGTAGAAGGAATCTTCATCTCTATCAAAAGCTGAATTGGAGGATATGGTCTTAGTAGACCAGGAAGGAATTACATAATGCAGAGAGAAACATATGAAATCTGAGCAGTGGGTGAGAAGGGAAGAACACTGATTCAGATGTAAAGGACTGAATCTGATTCCTGAGCCTGCTACTGTTGATCTTGTAAAAGCCCCTTTGCTTCCTGAGGTTTCATCTTCTCCACCTGGAGAGTGAACAGGTTGGACTTGATTTCTGACATTCCTTTGAAATCTAAATCCTATATACTATGATTGTAGACACTTTCTCTTTTTTGAAAGCAATTAGAGGACTTGCCCAGGGTCACATGGCTACTAAGTGTCTGAGGCTTCATTTGAACTCAAATCCTCTTGACTCCAAGGCTGATGGTCTATCACTGTGCAATCTAAATGAGCCAAACATATCTCATTTTCTAGAGCTGTTTCAAAAATGACAAAGGCCATTCTGCCTAAGATGAGTCAAATATAATACTTTCCAGAGCAAGGAAACAGACCAATGATTTCTCAAGATCAATCTCAAACCTTAAATTCTAAAATAAGTCAGTTTAAGACCAAAGCAAAATATTAGCACTTAGAAATAGGAGGACTTCAGGAAGTTTCTCAATAAGATGTTTGAACACATTAGACAGATATTCTTGGCTTTTAAAATAAAATTCCCAGCATACCATTTTAAGGAGTTCCACAATCTCACTCCTATCTTTTAGATCTTCCTCACAATACTCTAGTTTTCAGCCAAGCTGAACTGCTAGCTGGTCCTAAACTAAACCTTCTGTTTCTCACTTATCTTCTATGTTTGGAATGTATTTACTTCACATGTTGGCTTCTCATGATTTTTTTTTTTTTGGTTCAGACTCAGCTCACCTCACTTCCTCCATGTTGTTTTTAGCTTCAATTTTTAACAACCCTCCCTCCTTCAATTACTTTGTGTTGACTTCTTAATTATTGTGTCTAACAGTATCTTGAGGGCATGGACTGACTATCTTGGAGCTTTTGTCCTTATATCCTCAGAATTTAGTGCAGTGATTTGTACATATTGGGAAGTGAATTTATATTTATTCAAATGAATTGTTTATTTGACTGAAATGCAATGACAATTCAGAGAGGGAGAGTTTGTCTCTTACCTAAAACTTCTTTTACTTTCTCCTCTTGGTCCTTCTAACTTCAGAAATTTTAAGGTCTTTTTTTTTTCTTTTGGCTTCTTTGGTTATTGGTTCTACACTGAAGAAGAAATGAATAAAAATTAAACACATCAAGAAATTTAACCTGAATAAAATAAAATCTACTTACCTGTCCTTGGTTTGAAATCTTACCCAGACATCCAAAATTTCCCCTTTGTTCCAATAAAATGTTCTTTTTCTTAGTAACTTGTCCTCCTTCTTCCTCCCAAAAGCTATACACATGTACAATGTATATGTGTATAGGAGTGGTAGGGGTGTTCTGTTGGCTGGTAGGGAGTAATGTTTTGATAGGTTTGGTTTTGCTTTCTGGTTTAGCTCTCTAACAGAGCTAAAATAAGAGCAGGTATCAAATACTAAATCTGGAGAAATCTGAGCAATCAAACTGCAAGGAAGCCCCAGATGCTTACCTGCTTCCCAGGCAATTTTGCAAGTCTTAGAATGAGAATGATGGAAACTTAAGGTAACAAGGACATTGGGACACAGACACATGCAAACTTCTGGGGCCCATGATGATCTGCTCAAATAACAGTAACAAGGATATGTGGCTTCTTTAGTTATTTTAAGCATAATGCAACTATTGCAGATAATTGCAGCTTGGAAGTTTTGCTAACTTTTCTGGGAAAGTTACTCCTTTGAGAGCAGAAGTCTGAACTGAGGTCAATTATGCAGGCATAACAAGAGCAGGCTCCAGGGCAATGGTCCATGAGGACCAGGAAAGGGGCAATGAGCCAAAGAGAAGTCAAAAATATGGATGACTTTTGCTGAACATTCTTAGGGACATCTAGGTTTCAGGTTTTTTTCCCCTTTGGCAAAAGGGGACATAGCTAACCACCATCTCTTTGTCCTCAAAAACAAATTAGTAGGCAAATGAAAAGATAGGTGTGCCCCAAATCACTCCTTCATAATGCAAATGGTCAATAGATATCAATAGACTATCCTCAAATGAACTACACTATAAAAGAATGAGTCAGAGTAAAAAATGTGCAAATCAAAAAAACACTGAAGTTACTCCTCATGCCAAGCAAATTGGCAAAAATGATAAAAGATAGTAATAGTTGATAATGAAGACGTTATGGAAACTGAGCATACTAATATGTCATTGATGAAACTATGAATAATTCCAACCATTCTGGGAAAGAAATTAAAATCATACTATCCCTACTATTTGACTCAGAGATTCTACTGCTAGGTATATACTCCAAGAAGGACAACAACCCAAAAACATCCCCCAAAACAAAAAACAAAACAAAACAAAAAAGTCCTCCATACATCAAAATATATATAGCAGCACTTTGTGTGGAAATATTTGAAAAGAAAGTGACTTTGCTTTAAAAGGGGGAGGCATGAATAAAATGAGATATTTCTATATTGTCTTTTCTACTTTTAGTGAACACCAAATGACAGTCAATTCTTTTGCTACTGAAAGAGTGGGTGACCCTAATGGCATGAAGCCAGATGTTGAAGTGACTTCTGCACTGGCTTCAACATCAGTGGTCCAAAGTTGGGAATAAGGTCTAGGCTGCTGCTATGGAACCTGGGAAAGACAAGTCAAAGATAGGGAGTAGGATCTTGGTTCCAAACTGGTCCAGCTACTTAAAGACATGAAAATCTATTCCTTGAAGCTAACCAATCCTTTCTCCTTTCCCATTAAGAAATATAAAATCATAGACTACTTCCTGGAATCCTTACTGATTAGAAGATCTTGCCTATTAAAAAAAGTCAAAAGCTCATCAGCATATCAGACTCAAGGCATTTGTGGTCCTTAGTAATAATTCATGACTTACAGTGGTTCACATCAGCCTGGGTGCTCTATTAGTCAAGAGCTTCAAGGCAGTGATTACAGCTATCCATGTTGCTATCAACTTGACCAAATTGTCCATCTTTTCTAGGAGGCATCACTATTGGAGGAACAAGATTGTCAAACCCTAGCTGATAGACTGCAAAGTAACTAGACATTATTGATTAATCCTGTTACTCCTGATCCCTGCTAGGGAATAAGGGGTACTGGTACTGCAAACTCTGCTGCCTAGAGCAGTCAATGACTGTTACACTTCTATTTATGGGCTATACTGTTACTCCAGTCAATTTAGCTAAAGTTAACTTTGACATCTTCCCCAAAAACTACATTAACCATCTAACTCTATATCTATGGAAAAAAACAATGTTCATTGTCTCCCTATCAAGAATTCATCAACTATTTTGTAAAGATGAGATATGGGAAGGCTCCTTCAGCTGCTTCTTTGCAGAAGCAAGGAACTGTGCATGTAGAATACTACATATAATATCACACATTTCTTATATTTTTTTTGGAGGGGAGTAGTTTTGGTTTTTTCCCCTGAACTGTTGTATCTTTGTTATATTTATATGGATTTGTATCTTTTTTATATGTAGGGATGGCTTTCTGAGAGATATTGGAGCAAGGAATATATTGGGAAATGTAGGTGATATAAAAACAAAAGATATCAATAAAAATTACCTTTAAAAAAAGATGAGTGTGAATAGCACCCATTTTGGCACAGGAAACTATAAGAGTTGAAAATGAATTTAGATACCATCTGTTCTAAGCTCCCAAAAATAAGCATCCAACTTGCTATGGTTGGAAAGACCAGTCCTAGGGATCAGTCCTAGAAATCTAGGTCTGATTATCAGGTCCATCACTATGAGACTTCAGATAAGTCATTTAATCCCAAAACATCTTCCTCAAACTTTTCATAAGAAAGATTTTTGTAGGCATTGAGAAAAGGCAAATAACAGCTAATATTTATAAGTACTTTAAGTCTTGCCAAACACTCCTCAAAGATTATCACATTTAATTCTCATAAAGAATTTTGTAAAGTAGGTATTATTTGTTATAATACTAAATTTTCAAATGAGGAAACCAATACTGCACAATGGGTAAGTGTCTGAAGCATGATTAGAATTTGGGTCCTCTGATTTTTTTCCAATCAAAAATTTTCAGTTTCTTCTACTGCTTATTATAGAGCATGGTTTCAAGCTCTAGATCTTATACTGTATATGCTTCTATGGATATTTTCCAAAAAAATTATAGATTTCATTGGTATATATAATTTCACTAGTATAAAGAACTCTCAGGGAAGAGACTTCCCCTACCATCAAAGAGTGGTATCTGTTTTTAGAGATTTATCTAGCATACTGAGAAGCTAAGGGATCTTTCCAAAGTCACACAATTAGTATTTATTAAAGACAAAACTTGAATCTGGTTCTTCTCCCAAGGCATTTTACTTCTTTCTATTATTATGAACAGTAATTCAGTATCATGGACTTAGGCAATTGATTTTTTAAACTCAAGTGCAGGGTTTTACATTTTGTATAAACAAACCCAATACAAACTAAGTCAGAAGGAAAGCAGAAAGTTGGACAATGATCTTATTTCTTATTTCTCAAATATATAGAGAACTCAAATGTATAAGAATATAAATTATTCCCCTGTTGACAACTGGTCAGAATATAAATAAGAAGTTTTCCGATAAATCTATTTATAGGCATATGAAGAAGTTCTCTAAATCAATTTTGACTAGAGGGAGAAAAATTTGGAACTCAAAATCTTGTGAAAATTAATTCTAAAAATTTTCTTGACAGGTAACTGAAGAAAGATACTCTGAGTAAAAAATGTTCTTGAGCAAAAAGCATTTTTAATAAAATAAAAATAGAAAAAAAAAGAAATTAACTCAGGAAATCTGGCAGGAGTTTGGCATTTTATCCATAATCAAAATATCATAGCCAAGAAGCAAAATTCAGAAGTCAAGAGTATGCTGGAGTTAGGTTCTAGATACCTGATAGTGGTGGTTGAAGATATCACACATAATGTATGTGTGATATCTTCATGTATGTCTATTGGATTTAATTGAGGTACAGCCTCATTCTTTCTTCTTGAGTCATCAAAGTTAAATATTTCTCCTTTCTATGTATAAGCCATCACCCTTGTTTAGGTCTTTACTCTCTCTTGCCTGGAGTATTACTATTTCTCATAGCATTCTAGTTGATTTTTCCCCAGACCAATTTCATTCTCCCCTCAGTTGCCAAAGTGGCCTGAGTGTTAAACTTTCTGTGTGAACATTCACATCTCAAAAATTGCAAACACTACAAAATGGATTTGATTTATTATTTTGTTGGTTGTATAGACTTTTAAAAATAATAGGAAAATGTTGATAGTACAAATTAGACTTAAAAGTATCTGATGCCTACAATTTTTTAGAGCTGGTTATTAAATATTTATTAATATATCCCTGGGTATTTATGTCCAATAGAAAAGCTACAAAAAAGGGAATATATTGCTCATTTGGTTATTAATTTGTATCAAAAATTTATCCTTTAAAAGTTATCCTTGTAGCATTTGATTTGATGAGGGATAATTGAAGAGAAAACTAAAAGGAGATTGATTACATGGAGGGATACTGTAAATAATCCCCATTCATTATGACTGACAACAGGAAGACACCTTGGTGTTCTAAGTCTCTGATGATAAGCAGAAAGTAAATCCATAAATATTTAGCAAATTTCATGTCTACATAAAGAGCAGGAGAGTAAGTTGTCAAGAAAAAAAAGTGGAAAAGTGAGGATCAAGTACCAAAACAGGAGAGCAATTGCACTAATAATGTGAATACAATTGTATTCTCATCAGTTGCTTCCCTATGGGATGCAATTAATCTGGTCCTCTCATTAGCTTGGTGTTCCTCTGAAGTTCATAAATTTCTTGATGAAGCTAAGTTTAGATTCTACAGAAAGGTGACACTGCTTCAAAAACTCTCAGTGATTTCATCACCAGATCACTTGAAGAAGAATGGGACTTTAGGAAAGGCTCTCTATTCATACATGATATCCATACCTCAATTGTTTAATTGCTTGAGTATGAGTGTGTTGCCCTTTGAGTCAATTCATTTAAGGCTAACTTAAAAACATTAATTCCCTATCTTTATGTTCCTATAAAAGAAGGAGAGAGAAACATCAGTATGTTACAGTCTTGAAGTTATGAAAGGAGCTATGGAACTGGATTGATTTGGTGAGATTACTTTGAGTAATACCTGCTGATAAATGATAAATGATTCCTGTCCAATTTGATGTTCCATTCAGCCTCCAATTTTAACTTTATGTGGATGTTTTGTATATGTTTCCTGCAAACAATATATTACTAGATTCTGATTTCTAATTCATTCTGTTGCATTTTCTGTCATCTAATGAGACAGATAATTCTATCCATGTCCATAGACATGACTCCTAATTTTGTATTTCTCTCTATCCTATTCCCTTTTATGTTTTTCCTCATTTTAGTGCATCTCTTGACCCTTTTAAAGTAGATTGGATTAGGTCAAAGTCTGGGAACTTGTTATTTCCTATGGGACTTTTTATGTTGTTTGTTTTGCTTTGTTCTTCATGTATTTTAGTTTTAGTTTTTCTTTTCCTCTTTTGGTGCTGCTCAAATCAGGAATCTTGAATCCCAGAGGGTACAGTTGATCACTAACAGGCCTAAAGCCATTTGTGTGGTAAAATGTAATCTGGAAAAGGGTTTCTTAAACTTTTTTCACTTGTGACCCTTTCTCACCCAAGAAATTTTTTGTGTGACCCTGAATCGATAGATATATAAAATAGGTATACAAATCAAACATTTACTGATAACAAATCATAATCCCGTGACCCCTATATTCAATTATGAGACCCCATATGGGGTCACAACCAACAGTTTAATAAACTGGGCTTTAGAAGTCCTTAAGGAATTGTCTTAGGAACAATATCATAGCCCCTTCCTTCATGCAAATTAGGCTTGTTTTTCCTTTAATACCATTTACATAGCTTTATAATATTTGCAAAGAATAATTGTGCTGACTTAAGAAAGTGATGGAGAAAATATTAATGATGTCAAATAATTTTAAAAGTAGGCTTAATGTGATTTTCCCTCCCCTAAAGAGTTGATTAACATTTATCAGGATACTCATTATTATTATTTCCATTTTATAGATGTAACCAGCCTATGATTGTGTCAGGGCATTAAAGAATCAGGCTGCTGATATTGCTTTCTCATTGATAGGGTAAAAATAGGGAGCTCAAAGAGTCTTTTTGATGCTTCACTGATGAACCATGATTAGCAACTCAGGCAGGGGGACTTTGTTTATATAAATCAATTTGGAGACTCCTAATTGTACATCTTTGTTGAATGTCTTTCTTTTATGATTAAATAAAGATCCTTTTGGTTAACTGTTGGATGACCTAGGAGTGTCTCATTAAATTCTAATTTCAAACATCAATTCCTATTCAATCTCCTTGAGTCATACTTAGTCCAGAGCACTCACTCTTTATTTTTTATTTTATTTTATTTTATTTTTATTAAAGCTTTTTATTTGTATAACATATCTATGGGTAGTTCCCCAGCATTTATCTTTACAAAGCTTACCCTCCCCTCCCCTAGATGGCAGGAAGTCCACTACATGTTAATAATGTTGAAATACTTGACAAGTTGTACAAAAAAAATCCTATCTACAAGAAAAAAAAAAAAAGAAAATCAGAGAAAGGAAACACTATGCAAGCAAACCTCAATAGAGAGCATGTAAATGTTATGTTGTGGACCATATTTCATATCCCTCTCTCCGGGTGTATATGGTTTTCTTCAGTGAACAATTGGAACTGGTTTGAGACAATTCTTTGTTTCAGAGAGTCATGTCCATCAGAATTGATCATCATGTAATATTGTTGTTGCTGTGTATAATGATCTCCTGGTTCTGCTCGTTTCACTCAGCATCAGTTCATGCAAGTCTCTCCAGGCCTCTCTGAAATCGTCCTGCTGGTCATTTCTTACAGAGCAATAATATTCCATAACATTCATATACCATAATTTATTCATCCACTATCCAATTGATGGGCATCCATTCAGTTTCCAGTTTCTAGCCACTACAAAAAGGGCTGCCACAAACATTCTTGCACATGTGGGTCCCTTTCCCTCCTCTAAGATCTCTTTGGGATATAGGCCCAATAGAAAAACTGCTGGGTCAAAGGATATGCACAGTTTGATAATTTTTTGAACGTAGCTCCAAATTACTCTCCAGAATGGTTGGATCTGTTCACAGTTCCACTAACTATGTATTAGTGTCCCAGTTTTCCCACATCCCCTCCAACATTCATCATTATCTTTTCCTGTCATTTTAGCCAATCTGACAGGTGTGTAGTGGTATCTCAGAGTTGTCTTAATTTGCATTTCTCTGATCAATAGTGATTTGGAGCAACTTTTCATATGACTAGAAATGGTTTTAATTTCATCATCTGAAAATTGTCTGTTTGTATCCCTTGACCACTTATCTATTGAAGAGTGGCTTGAATTCTTATAAATATGAGACAATTCTCTATATATTTTAGAAATGAGGCCTTTATCAGAACCATTAAATGTAAAGATGATTTCCCAATTTTATGCTTCCCTCCTATACTTGTCTGTATTAGTTTTATTTGTACAGAAACTTTTTAACTTAATATAATCAAAATTATCTATCTGGTGTTCAATTAGGAGTTCCAGATCTTCTTTGGACATAAATTTATTCCATCTTCACAGGTCTGAGAGGTAAACTATACTACATTCCTCTAATTTGCTTATAATATCACTCTTTATATCTTGATCATGAACCCATTTAGATCTTATCTTGGTATGTGGTATTAGGTGTGGGTCAAGCCCTAATTTCTTCCACACTAGTTTCCAATTTTTGTCCAATTTTTGTCAAATAGTGAGTACTTATCCCAAAAGCTGGGGTCTTTGGGTTTATCAAACACTAAATTGTTAAAGTTATTGCCTAGATTGTCCTGATAACCTATCCTATGCCACTGATCAATTGCTCTATTTCTTACCCAGTACCAAATGGTTTTGATGACTGCTGCTTTATAATATAGTTTTAGATCTGGTACAGCAAGGCCACCTTCATCTGCATTTTTTTTCATTAATCCCCTTGAAATCCTTGACCTTTTGTTTTTCCAAATGAACTTTGCTACTTTTTTTTTCTAGATCTCTAAAATAATTTCTTGAGAGATTGGTTGGTATGGCACAAAATAAGTAGATTAGTTTGGGTAATATTGTCATTTTTATTATATTCGCTCTGCCTACCCATGAGCACTTAATGTTTTTCCAATTGATTAGGCCTGATTTTATTTGTGTGGAAAGTGTTTTGTAGTTTGGTTCATATAGTTTCTGACTTTTCCTTGGCAGATAGATTCCCAAATATTTTATCCTATCATCCGTTATTTGGAATGGAATTTCTTTTTGTATCTCCTGCTGCTGAACTTTGTTGGTAATATATAAAAATGCTGATGATTTATGTGGATTAATTTTGAATCCTGCAACTTTGCTAAAGTTGTGAATTGTTTAGTAGTTTTTTAGTTGAGTCTCTAGGGTTCTCTAAGTATACCCTCATGTCATCTGCAAAAAGTGATAATTTGCTTTCTTCATTACCTACTCTAATTCCTTTTATTTCTTTTTTTTCTCTTATTGCTAAAGCTAACATTTCTAATACAATATTAAATAGAAATGGTGATAGTGGGCAGCCTTGTTTCACTCCTGATCTTATTGGGAATGGTATTAGTTTGTCTCCATTACATACAATACTTGCTGATTGTTTTAAGTAGATGCTACTAATCATTTTAAGGAAGAGCCCCTTTATTCCTATAGTCTCCAGTGTTTTTAATAGGAAAGGGTGTTGGATTTTATCAAATGCTTTTTCTGCATCTATTGAGATAATCATCTGGTTTTTGTTAGTTTGGTTATTAATATAATTGATTATGTTAATAGTTTTCATAATACTGAACCAGCCCTGCATCCCTGGTATAAATCCTACTTGATCATAGTGTACTATCCTGGGGATGACTTTCTGTAATCTCATTGCTAATATCTTATTTAAAATTTTTGCATCAATATTCATTAGGGAAATTGGTCTATAGTTTTCTTTCTCTGTTTTCACCCTACCTGGTTTAGCTATCAGCACCATATAGGTCTCATAGAAGGAATTTGGCAGTATACCTTCTTTCCCTATTTTCTCAAATAGTTTGTATAGTATTGGAATTAATTGTTCTTTGAATGTTTGGTAGAATTCACATGTAAATCCATCTGGCCCTGGAGATTTTTTCTTAGGGAGTTGGTTAATAGCTTGTTCAATTTCTTTTTCTAATATGGGGCTATTTAAATAATTCATATCCTCTTCTGATAACCTGGGCAATCTATATTTTTATAGATATTCCTCCATTTCATTTAGATTATCAAACTTACTGGCATAAAGTTGGGCAAAGTAACTCCTAATTATTGCTCTAATTTCCTCTTCATTGGAGGAAAGTTCTCCCTTATCATTCTTGAGACTAACAATTTGATTTTCCTCTTTCCTTTTTCTTATAAAATTAAGTAAAGGCTTATCTATTTTGTTGGTTTTTTCATAGAACCAACTCTTAGTTTTATTTATTAACTCAATAGTTTTCTTATTTTCAATTTTATTAATTTCTCCTTTTGTTTTTAGAATTTCCAATTTGGTATTTAATTGAGGGTTTTTAATTTGTTCTTTTTCTAGTTTTTTGTTAAATAATAAGCCCAATTAGTTGATCTTTTCTTTCTCTATTTTATGCAAGTAAGCATCTAGAGATATAAAATTGCCCCTTATAATCACTTTGGCTGTATCCCACAAATTTTGGTATGTTGTCTCACTATTGTCATTCTCCTGGATGAAATTATTGATTGTGTCTATGATTTGCTCTTTCACCCATTCATTCTTCAGGATTAGATTATTTAATTTCCAATTAACTTTTGGTCTATTTTCTCCTGGCCTTACATTGCATGTGATTTTATTGCATCATGATCTGAAAAAGATTCATTTACTATTTCTGCCTTTCTGCATTTGATTTTGAGGTTTTTATGCCCTAACACACTGTCAATTTTTGTATAGTTTCCATGGACTGCTGAGAAAAAAGTAAACTCCCTACTGTCTCCATTCAATTTTCTCCATAAATATATCATACCTAACTTTTCTAACAATTGATTTATCTCCCTAGTTTCTTTCTTCTTTATTTTGTGGTTTGATTTATCTAATTCTGAGAGAGCAAGGTTGAGATCCCCCACTATTAGTTTGGCTATCTATTTCTTCTTGCATCTCTCTTAATTTCTCCCCTAGGAATTTGGATGCTATTGAACTTGGTGCATATGTATTTAGTATTGATATTGCTACATTATCTATGGTACCCTTTAATAAAATATAGTTTCCTTCCTCATCTCTTTTGATTAGATCTATCTTGGCTTTTACTTGATCTGAGATAAGGATTGCTACCCCTGCTTTTTTTTTGTTCACCTGAAGCATAATAAGTTCTGCTCCAGCCTTTTACCTTCATCCTATATGTGTCACTATGTTTTAAATGTGTTTCTTGTAGACAACATATTGTGGGATTCTGTTTTTTAATCCAGTCTGCTATCTGCTTCTGCTTTATGGGAGAGTTCATCCCATTCACATTCAGTTAGAATAACTAATTCTTTATTTCCTACCATCTTATTTACCCAAGTTATGCTTTCCCCTTTCCTTTCCCCTTTCTCCCTTCCCCCCTCCTCAGTACTTTGCTTTTGATGACCCCCTCTCCCAAACAATGCACCACCCTTTAGATCCCCTCCCCCTTTTTTAACTCATTTCCCCTGATTATTCTATTTTCCCTTCTAATAGTTTATCCCTTTCTTTTTCCTCCTTTCCCTCCCACTTCCCTCTAGCAACAGACAAGTTTCTATGTGAAATCAAGTGTCTGATATACACTTTTAGAGCCCAACCTGATGAGAGTAAAATTTACACAATGCTCATCTCCCTGCCCTCTTTCTCTCAATTATATTAGGTTTTCTTTGCCTCTTCAAGAGATTTTACCTTGTTTTTACCTCCTTTTTTTAGATCTTATTTTACCACTTTTTCCTTCTTTTCCCCAGTATGACAACCTTTCCCCCTCTAGTTTTCTTTTTTATATTATCAAAGTAATATCTAGTTAATTATACCCCCAAACTTTAAGTATCCCCATAGTATAAAGTTCTCAAGAGTCCTTTCCTTTTTACCTTTTTATGCTTCTCTTGAGTTCTGTGTTTGTATGTTGAATTTTTTGTTCAGATCTGGTCTTTTCATTAGAAATAGGTGAAATTCACCTATATCATTGAATGACCATCTTCTTCCCTAGAGGATAATGCTCGTTCTAGCTGTATAGGTTATTCTTGGCTGTAATCCAAGTTCCTTTGCCTTTCAGAATATCTGGTTCCAGGCCCTTCGATCCTTCAATGTGGAGGCTGACAGATCATGTGTGATTCTAATTATTGATCCTCGGTATTTAAATTGTTTCTTTCTAGCTGCTAGCAGAATCTTTTCCTTGGTGCTATAGTACTGAGATTTATCCATGATATTCCTTGGGGTTTTAATTTTGGGGACTCTTTTTCTTGTCTTATTGCCAAGGCTAGCATTTCTAATACAATATTGAATAGTAATGGTGATAGTGGGCAACCTTGTTTCACTCCTGATCTTATTGGGAATGGTTCCAGTTTATCACCATTACCTATGATGCTAGCTGATGGTTTTAAATAGATGCTACCGACTATTTTAATGAAAAGTCCATTAATTCCTATACTCTCTAATGTTTTAATAGGAATGGAGGTTGGATTTTATCAAATGAAAAAGAGATTAAAGGAATTAGAGTAGGTCATGAGGAAACCAAATTATCACTCTTTGCAGATGATATGATGGTCTACTTAGAGAACCCTAGAGAATCAACTAAAAAACTATTAGAATTAATCCACAACTTTAGCAAAGTTGCAGGATACAAAATAAATCCACATAAATCATCAGCATTTTTATACACCACCAACAAAATGCAACAGCAAGAGATACAAAGAGAAATTCCATTCAAAATAACTATCGATAGTATAAAATATTTGGGAATATATCTGCCAAGGGAAAGTCAGGATCTATATGAGCAAAACTACAAAACACTCTCCACACAAATAAAGTCAGATCTAAACAATTGGAAAAACATCAAGTGCTCTTATAGGTCCAGCGAATATAATAAAGATGGCAATACTACCTAAATTAATCTATTTATTTAGTGCTATACCAATCAAACTCCCAAGAAATTATTTAACTGAC